>PHWZ01000013.1:0-169668 GCA_004379285.1 Botryotinia calthae
GGGGCGGTTGGGTTAGTTAGGGGTGGGGAATTTAAGAGGGAGATGGGGATTTAGGATCAGAGGGGATGGATGGATCTTGGATTGGATTGGATGAGATTGAATTGTATTGAATTGTGTCTTGTATTTGTAACACGAGAGAATGAATTTCTATAAGCTTTTGCGGCGCTATTTACACTAGTAATTTGTGTATAACCTTTTGATTTCCGAATTTTGACTCGCATGTTTGAGTAGATGTGCATGTTGTGTATAACTTCCTCTTCTCCCATCTCCTACTTCACATGCAATTTCCATCTCCATCTCCATCCCACACATTCACAAACCCCCGTTCAACCATCTACTCAATCCCCTCCTCATTCTCCTCGGGATCCAAATCCTCCTGATCAAACACCGCCTTCTCCATCAACGCCACCGTATTCCGAATCGGTAATCCCACCACATTATCCCAGCTCCCCTCTATCCTCTCCACCAACATCGCTCCCATGCCCTGTATCGCGTATCCGCCCGCCTTGTCCACGCCCTCCCGCGTCTTCACATACGCTTCGATCAACTCATCCCCGATATCCGCATCAAACACCACTTTCGTCTCCACTACCTCGTTCTCGCAGTTATAACCCGGATACCGTGCGTCTTCGCGCGGCGCTACGATCGCGATCGCGGTGAATACCTTGTGGGATTTTTCGTCGCGGAGTCGTTGCAGCATGCGGATGTGGTCGGTTTGCGAACGGGGTTTTTCGAGGATAACTCCGGACTTGGTGACGATGACTGTGTCGGCGGCGATGATGAGAGAGGGGTCTAGAATGCTGGCAAGAGAATTGTCCAGACAGTGTGTGTATACTGACAGGGCTTTTTGGATGGCGGTTTGGAGCACGTAGTCGAAGGGACCGAGGTGTTCTTTCGAGAGGTTTTCGGGGAGGGGAGAGGGGATAATTTCTAGGTTTGTGAGACCGATCTCCGAGGAGGGGGAGGTGGGTTAGTCAACGTTACGCTGACGAGATGGAAACCATAATGAGGAGGTAGAAACTCACAGAAGCTAAAATGTGTTTCCGTCTCGGACTGGCAGAAGCGAGAATAATGCGTTTTCCTATTAAGTGCTGTAGCACGGGAATGTCGAGTGGAAAGGGGCCGCGGGGTAAGGGACCTTTGCCTGCGGATATGGATTGCGAGAGGGGACGCGTGGGGAGCGCGCCGTGTTGCGTCGAGGCGGATTCGTAGGTTGGTGGTGGAGATTTGGGCGCGGAGGTTGCGAGAGGGGTGTATTTTTCGTCGGGCATGGTGAGGGAGGTTGTGCTGAAGGGGGCTTTGGGGTGAGAGGTGAGAGATTTGAAGAGGGGTTGACAACTGGGAGTTTGAATGGATTTATGAGTGCGATTTGCTGGTGGATTGGATTTGGATTGATTTTATATGGGATGATTGGAATTGCGGGTTATGGTCATGGAGAGTTTCGTCAGCCTTGTGGTTTGTGGATGAGATAGGATGTGATGGGACAGGGGTTTTTAGGTGGGGATTATATTCTTGGTGTTGCGAGCAGGGATTCACAAAGATTTTTTATCTTGATGGAATTTTGGGAGATGATAATAAACTTATTGATCATGTTACAGTTATATCAAAAATGCGATTTCTCATCAGCAATTTAGGAGAGTACTTTATTAGATGTTTGAGTATGTATTGTGCTTATTAGTATTTTGATGTTGAGGTATTTTCATGTACTGACTTGACTGTATGTATGTATGAGCCAAATCAAAAACAACCTGCTAACGAGACATTTAGTACTTTTCCCGACAGTCTGCTCAGTCTATATTGACAGAATACCGTATAGTTAGTGGCTATGCAAGCTGTCTCAAACTCTCTTCCACAACGTCGGCTATAGCAAGCTACCCCTACTCTGTACATGTATGATGTCATCGCCTAGAAATATCGAAGCTCCCCTGCAAACTATCGTATCCCAAATTAGTCGTTGGTGCGATGCCAGGCTTCCTCGGGTTTCGTATTGTTATACGTCGTGGCTACAGCCACGCTCATAAGCAGCGATACAAGATGGGAGAAGTTTGGCAAGTCGAGGCATCGAATCTAATCTAGTTGTGTGAACGGCTACTGACCATTCGAGGGGAAAATTGCATACTTTGTTGAAACTTGTTCTTGATACTTTGTAACACATATACCTGAGCTTTTACCTGTAGTCTCTTCTTCACTTGCTCCGACAATGCTTCAGGATATGTGCCTTTCTTCAACTCTCCAATGGCGAAGTACTTATACACAGTGGCTACTTGTCGATGCGTCTGGAGCGGATTATTGATAAAATATCCCTGGATTATTTGTTGGAGTTTCTCAGTCTGTTCTATAGTCGCATCTTTGCTTGGAAGTTGTATACCTGCGACGTCCATCTTCTCGCTTTTGCTTTGCCCAACTTCCATTTGAGCTTGTGCAAGTAATTCTTTCTTCGCCGATTCCGTCAACTCTGAGATATCAGAATTTTTCTCCAGCAATTGAGCGTCGAGTTGCTTGTATACTTGTTCCGATTGTTGATGGGCTTGTAAACCCTCGAGTTGAGCTTGCGCATGAAATTCTTCTTTCATACTTTTTGATGGTTCTTGGAGATATGTATATGTTGACCATTCTTTAGGTTCGTAGAGCTGCGCTTCTTGTTTGTGGACTTGGGACATATCATTAAAATCCAACTTCTCTTCCGAACAACTGATCGAGGCGTCCAATTCATTCTGTGTAATTGAGTCTTGTTTCAGATTTTGCACATTCTCTGTAGAAGAATCGTGGCTGTTGCGTAGCATAGTTGTATCTTGTTGACCTAAATCTGCAGTTTTTCGAAGGTCAGTAGAAAATGATGTATCGTAATGTATGATGATAGATAGAGACTTTAGGTCCAAAGGTAGATCTTGGACATGATTTGGATTCATATTTGTTGATATCACCTTGGTGGTGATGTGGATTTGGGAATTGAAAGTAGGATTTCGATTGTATAGTTGATTGTTCATGCTTCTCGGTAGCTCAGGTCTACGAGAGCTTTATACTTGCGAAATTTGCTAGTGCATGACCGCGTGCCCATATTCACTTGTATTGCAACAATGGCAGTCGAGCTAATAAGTAGCTCCTAGAGATTTTTGATGCAGATGGTTTGGTCAGTAAGGTCACATAACTTATAAATTGCACATGTCGAGAAAATATTTAGATATATCGATTATAGCGACAGTCTTAATTAGTCAGTGATAGCAGAAGTGTGTTTGTAATAATGAATTCTCTATATTGCTTGCGGGTTGGATAGCGCTTATTAGTCTCTGCAGTTTGCTATATTGAGCCTTTACATATAACCCTTGGGTTCTCACTATGCGTTCTGAATATTTCTCGGGTTTTAGTTTCACGTCGTGGACATCTGCGGCTCCGATACATTTACTCACCATTCTTAGTTCCCGCTAAGTGTACCTGTTTAACATGCTCAATGAGGGAAATTTCGTCATTGTTTTCAAATACTCTTCTTTGCATTAAACAATAACGATAGTAAGATATATTGAGTATATTATATAGACTTTTGATTGTGATGTTCCAAGTTTGTTATTATTAGATATAGAGTATTTGATGAGATTGATATAAGAAGGTTGACTATTGTATTATAAGGTATATAATTGAAGCTTTTATTATAAAAGAGTAATAAATAGTAAGAGTTTTAAATGTAAGATGGGTTTTGTTCTATCTGATTTGGATGAGATAGAAATACCAGTGTGTTCACAGGATTGTTATTCATAATATGAGTTTGAGATCTGAGATGAACAGTTTCGATATAAGTGTTTAGAACAACCATCTTTTATATGTCTATTATAAATGTTAGTTTAAAGGAATAGTAAAGATATAGAACAAAAGAAAAAATATACCTTCTCAATGTATCTTTTTTGAAAAACAATCTATTGCAATAATCACATTTATGATTTCGTTGCTTTATGTGAACATTCTGTTTGTGGCGTTGAAGGTCCGTTTGCCGGATGAATTTCTTAGTACAATTGTACACAGAACATGGAAACGGATACTCTCGGTCAGCATCTTGACTTTCGGATTGTCTGTTATAAGTTGGGGTTTTTAGAGCCGAGAATGGTGGCAAGTCGGTGGAAGTGTCAATCTCCGGCAATCCATGAATTTCTTGAATTCTCTTAAATTTCTGCCACATCGCTTGACTTGTCTCTCTGGTGAGATCTCCAGAGGCGCTAGGAAAGCGCTGTGTCATTTTGCCAGCAATGAATTCCGGTGCTGTCTCGGCCTTCAAGAACTTAAGCTGTTCTGCGTATTGATTAATGGTTTGGAGATTTTTCAAAAACCCTATCCTTGATTTCTCAGACCCTTTGTAGAGTAGTGATTCTCGATTCAACACTTTGATGATCTCCGATGCCACGAATCTCTGTTGGGTATCTATATCTTCCAGAAGAGACAGATGGCAAATAACCTCCTCCACGTAGGCATATTTCAGAATACTTGAAACTCTGGAATACACTCCTGAAACATCCATGAGAACTTCCAAAGCATCACTGCGACTAAATTCTTGGACGTCATCCTGATTTCGCAAGTCAGCAAGATCGAACTAACGTTTGAGAATGTTGGAGTAGAAGCTTGAAACTCAAAGTATGACGCCATTCAAGCAAGAAAGTAAGATTGAATACCTACAATTGGGGGTTCGGTGTTCAGTCTGCGAGTTATCTTAGATATCCTTAGAGCTACACTCATCGTAACTTCCTCACGGCCTGGTTGTCTCTTCTTCAAAATAGCTTGGAAAAGAGACATAGCGTCGTCATGTTTGCCTTGACCGAGAAGAGAATCAGCGAATGCAACAACCATAGACAATTCGCTATTGGTATAATAATTAGGTGTGGTCGAGAGCCCAAGAAGAAACTCCTGAGCTGTGGTCGCCATTTCTAACTGGCCTACTGCCTTTCTGAATGTTGAACTGATCAACCCCTCGGCTAAAGCTTCCATTCGACATCTGTTTAAACAATTTGCCAGTGTTGTACCAACAAGAAAGACTTCCATAGACTGAGAACCATAATTCATTTTGACTTCATGAAAGACAGGTCCGAGCATATGTCGCGCATTTCCATACGATTCAAGCTTGACTTCGCTGAACGCAATCAAAACTCTGGTCGTCAAAGACAGATCCTTATACACAACTCCTGATAGCTTAGCTAGTGATATAGCTCCATACAACTCTACCTGAGCCAATAATTCAATAGTGGAGTATGTAGAAGATATTTTAAGGGGATGCCAGTCAATCTGGTGATTGTATTTGTAACGGTGTGAGAACTCTTCGCTTGTAAGGATCGATGCTAACCGAAGGCCTATAACTCCATTCAAATATTTTATGCCGTAATGGTCAAAACTTTCAATCCGCTCATAATTGATTGCTCGAGCTAGGTATAACGATTTGACATCAGGCCATTCTTTGAGATACTCAAGGCAACATGATATCAAGGGGTCAATTGTTGCTGAAATACTGTTCCCCATCAATTTCGAAAGACGTATGAGGAATCTAGCTAAGATGGCTAGATATCTGGTTATCTTGTTCCTAATAAATGATGAGCATCTTATCTCATCAAACTGAAAATTACGAAAAGAAAGTGACTACCTATCGAAATTTCGATCATTCAGATAGTCCATGACATCTTCTATATCAAGGACACACAGAAAAGGGACGCATGTTGTTTGTACAATATTCAACATTTGGCTTTCTACCTCCATCCATGATATTTCCGTATATGGTGTCGGAAATGCCTTCAATACCAGCTCCAGTATATTGAACTGTATGTTTCGTCGTGCTATATCATCCGTATTGAAAGATAACCACTGTTTCCAGCTTTCATCTACGACATAGATTTGACTCGAAAACGTCTCGAAACCCCTGATGATTCCATTATCCTTTGCCTCTTGAAATATATTCTTTAGATCTGAATCGAGTCCAGTGATCGTCTCAGAGCACTCGATAATTTCGCCTTCATCATTCCAGGTCTTGGAAGGCTGGCAGATACGTTCGAAGAACATCCGTGGTAATTCGTGGCATTTGAAGAAGGCCAGGAATTGAAACCTGCGTCGAGAGACAATCCTAGATGGAAATCCAAACTCGTGTCGACGCCCCATGCTTATCATAAAGTAATTGTCGGTTGCGCCCACAAAGTTATCTGTTATCGAGGCAAAAGTTTGAGAGTTATTTAGATGTCTAGATTCAGCAAAGGTCAAGACTGGGTCCGATGACTAGATTGTTGCTTTTAGCATCGGAAATGCCTGAGAAATGAGAGGTTGATAAGATAGCTTTCTTCCAGATGATACATAATTTTCTTGTGTTGGAGGCTGAATACAAAAAGAGTTCATGGTTTAGATAGAATTCATTTCGTCGTAACGATTATACTGCGGGGTAAGTTGCACTGAGATAGCCTTGCTCGTGTACTACGAAGTTGATTCGTTGAAAAGGTGAGGCGATAGGCAGTCATCCAATTTGAGCTGATATCACACTTTGAAAGTGTTTCCCTCTCATCACTGATAAACACAAATGACACAAGATTAAACAAAAATGTTTAAAACGACGTCGACAACCGTACGGGTCAAGGGAATACCTCTGAATTTAAATCGAAAAGAGTTACTCGAGAAAGCAGAATATTATTCACGCGATCTGCGCCGGCTATGGCCTGAATCAGTCAATCTCGGCAGTTCTAAAGTCAGTAGATACACTTCATATTTTCTGTTAGAAGGCCTCCAGTATTCTGAAGATATATCACGAATTTTGGATGGGGTTTGGCATCATTTATCGCTTTTAAATATTGAGCCTCAATGAACGACGTGCAATTTCAAAACAGTATATAAGCTTTGGGTTTTTGGACTGCAGTCTGGGAACCTGCACGATAGAAAAAAATTGCTGATCAACTTTTTGAATACAGATATCTCTTGCTATTGAACGAGAGGATCAAGTGGGGACAATTACCCTGCCCTCTCCCAAGCACAAAGAGGAAGCTTTAAAATGCCACAACACAGAATGGGAATTCGATGACAATTTCAATGGCATTACAACTCTGTATTCATCAGACGACCCGGATGTGGAGTCAGTGATACCATGCTTCTTAAGCTTCGCAAAAGTCTAGACTAACTCCACTTGACAAGCTGGATCTTTTGGGGAGAATGAGCTACATTCAAAAACTTTACGCCCTTTGAGATCCCAACTTCTTTGAACATGCCGCTGATTCACTGTTTGCTATAGTATATGCGCTGTTCATGGTCTGAACGGAAATGCATTTGAGAGCTGGGTAGCCACCAAAAACCAAAAGATGTGGCAACGCGATATACTGCCATTGTCAAAACCTTTTGACAAATCTCGCATCATGACATTTGGGTACAGCTCTCGCCTGCGCGACAGGGGTAACCTTTCTGGAATCACTGTCTGGTCACAAGATCTACTTCGAAGTGTTAGCAGCCTTAGAACAACCAAGAAAGTTAGTCATCTCTCGATCTCTAAACTCTTTTGCGATATTTCTTTAGGTCTAATTCTTTGTAGGAACGCGAGCGCCCTATTTTGTTTGTGTGTCATTCAATGGGAGGCCTTGTAGCTCGCCAGGTGAGTGCCGCCTTATTCGCCCCCACAACTGTAGCTGCTAAGCACCAGTCACCTAGGCAATGGTAGAGTTAGATAAATACGGAAGCCAATCGGAATATGGTGGAATAAGTCCTGCAAAATGCGCCCTACTGTTCTTGAGCACCCCTCATTCTGGCTCACTCGAAGCTGACTGGAATGAATTCTTGACTGACATCGCTCAACTGACTATGGGTGTACGAAAAGAAATCATGAAGACACTGGGGAGTTTCAATCCCATGTCAACTGAGAGTCAGAGAGAATTTATGAACATGAACATCATACCCCCATTTGACGCGTTTTTTGAGACTCGGATGACTTCTGTTGCCAGGGTCATTAACCGACAGGTTCGTACCTCAAGCCTCGCTCATTTGAATTCAGTACTAATATTAGCAAAGATTGTTACACAGCAGTCTGCCAGCTTGTCAAACTGTACAGCGAAGGGAATGCCAGATGTTGATCACAACACAATTTGCAAATTTGAGTCGAAATTTGGAGGATTTGAACAAGTGGTGGATAAGTTGAGGCACCTAAAAAGCATTTTGGATGGAAAGCCTGATGACCTTGCGATTAAAATCGATGTATAAAGCCCTAAGCTCTTGAATTGATACTTGCATTGCCTTCAAAGCTGACAACATTTGATCAAGAAACCGTGGGATTCCCCGCCCATTGCATCTAACTCATTCCTACCCGCCGGTAAAAAGTTCTTTGAAGGCAAGGGCTTGAGGCGGAACCCAAAAACGCAAGGTCGGCAAGTAGATATGAATAATCTTTCCGATTTTGTTGAGAAATTAGACGGGAATGATTACTCATCTCTTGTAATGACAGGCATAGGGGGTATTGGGTAAGCTTTAGCCTTCATTAAGAACTAACAGTCAGACTAAAAATTAAATTAGGAAGACGACAGCTGTACTAGGAATTGCTCGTAAAAATAAAGACCGACGCAATGTATTTTTCGTGCACGCCACAGATGGAGAGTCATTGAGAAAGGCATATCTTGATCTTGCAATGCAAGTAGGCCATGAGTATCTGCTTAAAGACTACCAAGGTCGAGATCTGTATGCAATTTGGAGAAACAATACTTCAGATGAAAAGATCGAAAGGTTTAAGAATTGGTTGCGCGACGAAGAAAACGAAAGTGCCCTGCTCATCCTTGACGATATTGAAGGGATGAAAGAATTTGGTCAAAATCCTTTGGTTGATACCCCTGACCAAGCAAAGAACATCTTGTTGACAACTAGAAATCCAAACATCCGTCTACGAGACGACTGCAAGACTATCAAGCTAAATAACATGGAGATTGATGATATTGTAAGTATCTTGGAAGAGGTTCGATCGTTGGAAGATGAAGACACCGAAGACTTTCTCGACCTAAATAATTCTGATATCCTACTCTCTATTGCTAAAGCAGTTCATGGGCATCCACTTGCTGCCTGTATAGCCATGAGATATATCATCCGGGTTCAGTCTCTTGATGATTACACATCCGCTGGCCAAGATTTTGTTTCCATGCTTTCTGGTTCAGACCACAAGGCACGAATGGCATTTCTACAATACAAGCCACAAATGCCCTCTATCATGGAAACATTTCTCGTATCCAAAAAGCGCCTATCTCATCCTCAAGGTCCGGCTTGGTCATTGATGGAAGTGCTCAGTCTTCTTGAAACAGATGAATCCATTGTTGACTTCAAGAAATTTTTCGCATTCTCAAACATTGAGAATACAGAAGAGCTTCCAGACGTCGATATTCTTGGTCTGCGGAAAGAGGGAATAATGCCTTTATTGAATCAGATTGAAGAAGTGTCTTTCATGGAAAGAACCAGGCGTTCGAAGCCTCTTCGTATCCATCCACTCTGGGCCGAATGTATTCGGCAATTGATGGGAATAAACCGTATGTTGAGTTTGGTTAGACAAATTTTGACAATCTGCTATTACTCAACAACTGCAGTTTCTGGGGATACTGATGGAGAAGAACGTATGGGTTGTCACTACTATCCCCACGTCAAGCATTGCATAAAGATTTGCTGGAGTTTTGGCATCAGTGTATCGAGCTTGAAATTGCAGAAGGAAATTGACATGTTAGTCCATAGATTGACGACTGGACGTTGAATATAGCTATATGGATTCTCTGACTCTCATCATGATAGCCTTGCCATGATATCGTTTCCACGATTCGCCCTGCGGCAATGACATTGAAAATAAACGAGTCCAATGATGAGCAGCAACAGGGTAATCTTGCTGCATACTGTGGCTGACAAATAACATCGGCGCCAATAAACAGTTCGGCGTGAAAACTAGCGTATTGCAAATACTCATCCGTAGATGTTCTTGCAAGAAAACAGCTGCTCTTTTCTTAATAAGACTTCATCGGGATTATTTGAGTGGTACCGTGTAGATTTACATGCGGCGAGATGAGAACTGGGGAATTGTTGCGAACAGATTAACGCTAAGGGATCTGCACTAATCCAAAAATAGCAAAGCTCCCATGTTCATATTAACCTCACAATTTCCCATGTGACAGCCACAATTTCATACGACACCCCTCATCACCGCAACGAGCAACTCTACGATGCCTTCGGACTCTCTTTTAATAACACCTACATAATAGCGATCAACACACAAGCTCTAGCAGAAGCATTTCACTCGCTCCAAAATGTCCGCATCTCCCACGGGCGAATCCTCAGCCAATACCAACTCCGCGAATGGTATCACACCAGCCGATGAGAAACCGCGGTTATCGGAACATGAAAAGAAGGCTAATCATATTGCTTCTGGTAGGTAATTCTAGAATCCTTTCTTGCTGGTCGCCTATAGCAATAGAGTTGCCAATCTCAAGTATCAGAGCTAATGAACATTCTTGTTCGTAGAACAAAAACGCCGCCTAGCAATCCGCGAAGGCTTTGATCGACTGGCAGAATTGGTTCCTGGACTGGAAGGTCAAGGAAGAAGCGAAAGTGTAGTCTTGAAGAAAACTGTGGATTATATACGCATACAGTTAGAGGAAAGGCGGATGCTGGCTGAAGAGGCTGAGGGTTTGGGAGTCGTTGTTGAAGAATTGAAGAGGGAAGCACCTGAAGCAGCAACTGAAGGATTGGCCAGTCGGGGGGCAGCATGGAGAGATGGAAGTGGTTAATATATGAGGAATGAGTGTAGGTATGGGTATGGGCATTGGTACAGGGCATTTAAAATTGGTGTTGGCGCATGGGGAAATACTTATGGCTAATATGGTCGGCGTTCTATTGTTGAGGATTGGCGACACGATACCTTCTGGGAGAACATCGGAAGGTGATGGGTGACGACGAAATATGTCAATCTTCGAGACATCAAGACATGTGAATTATCCGCTTGTAATCAGTATGCGGTATTAAACTGGCTGATGGACGGTGGAATCGAGTGAAATGGATGTTTAAATCCACCTTAGATTCATTGCTGTCGTCGTTCTTCGGGAAATAAAACAAAATGTTCTAATGTACAAAGGGCGATCTACATCTTATGGTATTAGGGCTACCCTCCGCAACCTGCCCCTCGAATCTTTCTTATACTGAAAGATACTACATAGTATTCACCAAACGAAATATCCCACGCTATTATTGACTATCTAATTTTCGGGAACAAACGTTTTCAAACTTACTATCTAAACAGTATCTTGTCCATAAATGATAGTATTGCATCGTATGTACCGCGCTCATGTAGGTAAACCTACGTTAGAAACGCAATTCAAACACGCCAGCAATGTAAATCATGACTTCATTCAAGATAGATAGGATTAGACCTCGAATACTCATCGCTGCAATCTATCAGCCAAGTCAACATATCGACAAGTAACCAAATCTCACTCACATACCTACTAACGGCTACGGGGTATACAAACAAACTTTAACCATTTCACTACTTCTTAACAACATTCCGAAATCCCTGCCATGCAAAAAATATAGGGGAGTCCACCATGCGCCGTTCTTTCACAGAAAAGCAGACAAGTAAAGATTATCGCTGGACTGGCACTCAACTCAGTAAAATTTGATAAATCCGGTAGTAAGCAGTAAGACATGAAGATAGAGGCTTGAGGTTTGGAGCTCGAGGGAGAGAAACCAACAATCTGAAGAGTCAATATCGCAGCAAGTGCTAGCAACAAGTAGCAATAAAGAATGCAAGCCAGAACAGAATTTCAACTTGATTTCAAGATAAAGATTCATATTTTTCGTTTCCATTCGTATGACTTATGAGTACAATCCTAATTACAACCCCATCCAAACACCCACACCGTTTTTTAATGTCCCACACCACCCGCAACCCAGTCATTGAAATTCGCATCACCTGGCTGTGGAAAAAGTCCTCCATTTCGGACCTCTCCATTCGCTGGCTGCTGTTGCGCATTCGCAGGTGCTTCATCTCTTCGATGAGCCTCCTGTCTCTGTTGTCTATATACTATCAAAAACACTAGTGCAGCTGCTAACCAGATAATAATAAGACTTTCTATCAAACCATCATCAAGGATGTCATCATAAAGTCCATCTGCATCACAACCTGGCATAGGGTCATGGACGGAACCATAAGTATCTTCTGCGTCGTAATCGGCGTAGTATGGATGATCATCTTGCAGAAAATTGCTAACCCATTCCGCTAGAGACCATTGTTTTTTAGGAGCTAGTGATATGTTAGCAAGTTTGCTCCTTCTATTTCAATTTTGAATAACTTACTTGGTTCGTCAATGATAGAATTTATTTTGCCATGCGTGAATGAATTCCATGCACTTATGATACGTAGTTTTAACAAACTAAGGGTTACAGGTAGATATGCCTCTTCATTTGTCTCCAAAGCGTGATCATAATATCTCTTTGCGAGATGAAAGTCTTGGTCAAGACCAACACCATTTTCGTGCATCCAGCCTAGATTGTATAATGCTTGGGCACTTTGAGGAAATTCAGATGCGGATGTATAGCAAGCTGCAGCCTTCTCTAAATCTACCGGCGTGCCGATACCATTGAGATAATAATCACCCATCTTAACTAAGGCGTCTGTATTCGCTTGCTTAGAAGCTCTGGTCCAATAAAGCAGTGCAAGTGCCGCATTTTGTAACAATTTAGATCGAGTAGTAGATACAAGAGTTAGCCAGGACGGTATGGTCAATCTCGATTTTTGTTCATCAAGGATGTATGCAACGTTTGATTGTCCCTTTTCATATCCTTGTTCAGCTGCATGCATATAACCAATCAAAGCCAATTCGAGATCGCCTTGATCATATGCATTATTTGCTTCGGCGAAAGACGTCAGAAGTGGTTCTGCCTTCTCTGCAACATTTTTGTAGTATGCAGTTGCCAAACTACAACTTCGGTCCCGGCCAACTCCTTGGTCAATAAGTTCGGCGAGGTAATAATAAGCTTCAATGTTACCATATCGTGCAGCGAGTTCGAAATATCGATTGGCAACCTTAATATCATTATCAGTGCCTTGGTCTAAATACATAGCCCCTAGGTTGACTTGAGCAGGCGCGTAATCTTGGTCGGCAGAAGCTTTGAAGTATTGCTGTGCTAATACGGCATTTTTGGGTACTCCTAGGCCATGAAAATACATCAAACCCATTCCATACTGAGAACCAGCATCTCCATTTTTAATGCCGCGTTCGAACCAAGTTTGGGCTTTTTCGTAGCTCTGATCGACACTCTCCCCCCTAAGATACATTCGTCCTAGATAGCCTGCAGATTTGGCAGCAATTTTGTCCAGTTGAGGTTTGTCATTTTCGATGATCTTTCCATTTCTCGTCCAATATAATTTGGCTACCTTTATGAAATACCATTTTGCACTTTTCAAATTTCGTGGAAGTCCCTTTTGGCCATCGTAATGAATGCGTCCTAGGCTGAAAGTCGCCTTAAAGTCGCCTTTCCTGGACATCAAATCGAGATATTCTAAAACGTCGTCCAGTGCAGCGTGGGCATCTGAACTTGGTCCTCCGCCCTTCGCATTGTGTCCGGCACTACTAAAGCTTGCTCCCTCACCATAGACTCCTCCATCGTCATCTGCAAGTTGATAAGAATCCTGAACATATGCCATGCCTCCTGGTGGTCCGGATCGATACCATTCGATTGCTTTATCCGCCACTTTTTTGTAATATTTGATTCCCGAATCGCAATTCCTTGACATACCAATGCCACTATGATGTCGATAAGCAAGGGTCATCGCAGATCTCATACTTCCCCCTTCAGCTGCAAATGTGTGGTATAGCAAAGATTTTGCTTGATTCGTCTCAACAGCTCCTCCAATCCCGGTTGCATACATAAAACCAACCATGTGCTGTGCCGAACTGTTTCCATCCAGTGATGCCAATTGATAGTATCTCCTGAATGCCTCACTATAGTCCTTGGGATATGAGTAATTTCCGTAGAAGTTAATTTGTGCCAGAAGATAGATAGCATCGGAGTTGTTGACATGAGCTGCTTGTTCTAAAAGTTGCACTGCTTCTGCGACTGGACCTGGAGCCTGGTTATGCGCCGGGCTCCTGCCATCCGGTGGCGGTCCTTGAGTCAATTTGGGAAGACTTGCAACGACATATTGCGACAAAGTTTTGACAATTCCGGAAGGATTCGAGGTAGAACGTGGAAGTGATCGTTCGTAACGTTGAAGGGAATGTATAGATTTGTCAACTAACTCGTTTTCTTATACTACGTTAGCAAATATTGAATGTCAATCTCACAAATTTGGTCCTCACCGGCTGTATTCCTTATTGGTGGCGCTCGATGTGATTCTTGAGCTGTAGATGGTTGAGCTTGAATAGACGGCTTTGGACTCCCTTCTGCCGTGAGAGACGTTGCTAGCTCTTCTCCCTGAGCTTGCGCAAAACATATTGGAAAAATAAAGTGCCATAAAACTATAACGGCACAAAGTCAGCATTTCTCAAGCTCTCAGTAAATTGTTCGAAGCCTTACGAATGAATAATGGCAGTATAAACCGCTGGGTCGGGCTCTTCATCTTGTCAGAACCTCTGCGTAAAAACGTTTACTTCGGGTTTGAAGTAGCAAAAGAAAATCCGGTC
This sequence comes from Botryotinia calthae, assembly GCA_004379285.1. Classification (NCBI taxonomy): domain Eukaryota; kingdom Fungi; phylum Ascomycota; class Leotiomycetes; order Helotiales; family Sclerotiniaceae; genus Botryotinia; species Botryotinia calthae. The sequence goes on from PHWZ01000013.1 coordinate 14,631, forward strand.
ATGATCCCATGATAACGACCAATAATCAGGATGAAGAGGTCAATTGTATAACTTGGCGGGGCTTTGTAATGTTGGGTTGCTATCTCAAAGCTGTCATCTTCGGCAATCCGCGCCAGGAAGCTCCGACCGCAAAAGCTCGGAAACCGCGATGAACAATTGTGTCATTTTTCAACCAAACAGTTGAAATGTTATGTCGAACAAACAGATCACATTTTATTCATTCATAACAAAATTAAGATCAATATCTAATGGGTTTTTACGTTTTTTAACTTATGAATGCGGGTGCCTTATAGTTGCTATATTTCCGGATATCAGTTTTCACCGCTCCATGATTTGATTTGTCCATCCTCACCAGCAGTCAATACTGCTCTATGCTACAAATCGGAAATTGTCAGCTTGTACAAATATAACACGACCTACAGACTATGAAAGAAGTACATACCGAATCAAGGAAGCAGAATGATCTGACGATCTCAGATCCATGAGCACCATCAAGTGTAACCTTCGTCTCAGGAGCAAATACCCAAGGCTTTCCCTTTTTCAATTGTATCAAATCGAAGTCACTCTTGCTATGACGTCCGGTCCCCAATACAGCTCCTCCATCTGGTCTGCACAAAACATTTGCTACATACTCACCTCCAAGGCTTTCTCTCATATCACCATATACCACCGGGGCTGGCTCTTCAACCCCTTCTTCTGGGTTTGTTACTAGCTCGTACATAGAGAATTTTTCATCATGTGAAAGAGCAAAGATATCGGTTTCGCTCAGGAAGTTGGCGTGATGTATTGAATGACCATGGTTGATTGTCTGATGGAGGGCTTCTTCCTCTTCTGAAATGGTGATGTTATAGATATTGACGAGACCATCCGTAGAACCAGACAATAGAAGTGACTGTTGAGTTGGATGGAATTGAAGCTGGAAGAAAGATCAGCAAATACACCCACACATTAGTGTGAATATAACAAACCTCTGTGACATCGTCACTGTGACTTTCCACGTACTGTACGACTGGAGCAGCTAAAGATCTTGCGTCCCTACTTCTATCAGTCCAATGAACGTTTATGTAGTGACAGTAGGAAACACCTACCAAATTGAAACAGTTGCTTGATGGTTTGTTAATTCTGTTCCAGCAGCAATGCCGTTTGTGTTTGAGCATGCTAAAGACAGAATTGGAGCGCCTTGGTCTATCTGCTCGTCAGAATATTTTCCATGAATATTTAGACTTCTGTGGACAGTAAAGCCACCCAAAATACGTATATTGTAGACAGTTATTCGTAATATTCACAGTCCCCATCAGGTACCAAGTTCTAACTCCTCACTCGAGAAGATCATCTCCTCCATAGAAGCAGCGTTGAAAATCCCTATAAAAAATATCTCACCACTCTGAACCTCTCCGACCTTTCCAGCAGTCCTTGGGTCAATCAGACACACTTTTCCATCCCTTCCAGCCGTAACCACAATAGAGCTATCGCCATTTCCGATAGTCTTCAGACATGTAACATCAGAATTGACTTTCTTAATAGTATTCAGTGCTTGTCCGTTCAAAGCCGTTGGATCTAGCAACCGCAAGCAATCATCTGATGAAATGGATGCGAGTCCAGCTGCGACTGGTACAATATCATAGATATATATAGGTTCTGCACCCTTGACTTCGAAGGTATCCGAGGCGAAGAATCTGTACATTTTGAAGTACTTATGAATGTGATGTTTTGGTTGTACTTTAGAGAGAAAAGTTTTTAGGGAAAAGAATTTTCAGTCCTCGCCGGCGAATAGAACTCAATTTGGATAATCAGGAATTTTCGTTCCGAATTAACAGCTTTTATAATCTACAATTTCGAAATGCCATTTGATATTTTCACAACCAAGGGAAGAAATTTGATATTAATTCATTGTTATCACATGATCTATCGAATTGCGATAATGTGATCGAGAAATCCTGACTATCATCCCGTCCCTATGTATATTGCTGCATCGTTCCACTTCTCGGATTCCAAAACTCATTGTAGATTTCCTGGCTACAGTGGAGCAATTTAGTATTCTTTTCTATTTGGCCGAATTAAAAGTATGGACCGTTGTCAGTTATCATATCTCCTTCCGTAAATTTGCCCATTGACTTTATTTGAATGCTCTGCTAGTTGATAACTTCTCAGCTGTACTTATCATGCTTGTTCTTTACCTTAATCAAAAGTAATGCCTCATGGTAATCGCCTTCTTTCCTTGCTCTCTTTAGTTTCCGCACCTCATCATCATCCAGTCTTCGGCCAACGGCGTCTTCTAATTCCTTCCTGCTTATTTTCTGGCTGGCTCTTTCTTCTTTGGAAGCCTTCAATTTTGGTTTGAATCTTGCTTGCATTCTAATTCGTATAGTAGTATTGAAATTGATTGAATCAGCATCTCCTCGGATCTCAGGTAAAGCATTCTCCTTTGCAGATGCAAGTGGCTTTATCGTCAAGAATGTATCTCGCAGTGTTTGTATCTGAAATGTACCCGGAGTATCGGCTGTTGGGATCGATATGAAGGATTCCAAGGGTGACACAGCTTAGGTGTTGGCTGATAGAATTCCGAATTTATCGCAACTCAAATACCTGAGGATTGATCAGCATTGTAATATTACAGCAGATGAATGGCTATACACACTTTCCATGATGACCTTTGAAACTATAAGTCTCCGTACCTGCTACTTTGTTGGCAACCCATACTTGTCTTACATCGTGAGGTTCGGCAGTGGTAGGATTGTTCTCGATCATATTCTCCAGCGCACTTGCAAATACCTTTCCATTTGTATCGCAGGCTATGCATGATGGTGGATCTGAAGGTAAAACAAATACCACAGGCCCAACTACATCAGCCGCAGCTTCTGCCGTCACCCAGGTATCATCATCCGGCGCGGCGTCTTCTTCCTGGGGATTTGCAATTGCTTTGGAGGCTGATGCTTCTGAGTCTCCAAACTTCTCGGCGGTATCAACGCGCTTTCTTTTCTTCGTTTTCTTATCACCTTTGAAGGACAATGGTTTGACCATAGTTCTTGTGTTGAGATTGTGTATTCACTTACAAATGAAGAGCTGCTTACCCAGGTGTTTGTGAACAAGCAAATGACGGAGGTTCGCGATATTCGGGCGCTGCCGAATTCGGTTAATTATCGGCAAGGTATCACGTTCCCCTCCTGCCTATTCTAATTGTACGGCATCACGTTGAATAATAAAACCCCAAGCACACCCACTTTCAAATTTTCTTCCACGTTCTGGATACCTCGAAGTTACGTTTGTGGTTATTCTAATAAGTATGGCGCCTTCTCCGGTGACAGTAAGTCTAAAAGATTTACAAAGTGGTATGTCTCAACGTGATGTAAATTTGTCCTGTCTCACGAGCTAATTTAATGTTGCAGGCAATGTTTCTTTCTCAACACTCGAAGAGGCTTTTGGCCCCGAGTCTTTGGGTATTATACTTGTCAAAGATGTTCCAGAGGCATTCGTAGAGTTAAGACACAGTCTACTCTCATATTCATCTTATCTTGGAAACTTGCCTGAAGCCAGACTAGGTCAGTATTATCATTGCATTTAAAGGCAATGGGAAAGGTCTGATGTCTAGCAGAGAAAATCGAAAACGCGGCTGCAAAATATCTTACTGGCTGGTCTCGTGGTAAAGAAACTCTAAAAAATGGCCAAGTGGACACACTCAAAGGATCATACTATGCGAATTGTGCCTTCTACGTCGACCCATCTTTAGCATGTGCGATTCCTACTCCTGAATTTTCACCCGAAAATTTTCCCGAATATCTCAGTCCAAATTTATGGCCTGGAGAAATCGTACTGCCTGGCTTCAAGAACAAATTTGAGAGATTGTGCCGAATTATTATTGACACCGGAGTACTGGTCGCTCGGGCTTGTGACAGATATGCAGAGAAGGAGATTCCGGAATACAAACCTGGATATCTTGAGCACGTTGTAAAAACTTCAACAACCACTAAAGCACGATTGCTACATTATTTTCCAGCAGAAGCCAAGGACTCTTCTGATGCTCTAGACGATGATTGGTGCGCAACACATCTGGATCATGGCTGCTTAACTGGACTCACATCAGCTATGTTCATCAACGAGACTCGCAATCCACCCGTGATTCCAGTATCCTACTCATATCGTCCAACTACCCTTAGCCCTCTTAAGGAGCTTCCTACATCTCCGGACCCAACTGCAGGACTTTACATTCAATCTCGAAGTGGCGAGACTGTTCAAGTTAAAATTCCCAAAGACTGTATTGCTTTCCAAACGGGGGAGGCCCTCGAGAGAATCACCAAAGGTAAATTCAAGGCAGTTCCTCACTATGTGAGAGGTGTACGACCAGGAGTTGCAGATGGCGAGAATGAAGGAGGAAGAATTGCAAGAAATACTATTGCCGTCTTTACTCAACCCAACTTGGACGAGATTGTAGACTCAGAGATGGGGATTACTTTTGGGGAGTTCGCGAGAGGGGTAGTTGCGAAAAATACAACGAAGTGAGGTTATTCTAACAAATTATTCACAAGTTCATGCAAAATACCCAATGCAGCTTTGTTTTTATCTAAATATATTTTCATGATGCTCAATGTTTTAGCGAGGGGGTATTGGGGGGAATATTGAGATGGCGAAGCGCATAACTTTCCAGTATCTCAGCCCAAAAGGCCCCCATTTGCCCCCCCCCCCCGAGTGAAAAAAAAAGCAATAACATCCAAGGATGGCGGCGGGTACGGGGACATTGGAAGGACGTTCCAAGACTAGGATCTTTATTTTACTCTGGTGGCAATAGCCCCTAAATTATTACTCGTATCTCAAGGTGCGTCCCGGAAGCTGACTGATCTTAATGTATCTCTTTAACTTGTCGAACAATCCAGAACCAAACTTTCCTGGTGCCTAGTACCTGGAGTCATCGTTTCTGCTAAAGTTCGTCCGGTGCTTAATGGTAGTGGCCTGTCGCACCATTGAGAGGCCCCACCACTTCCGCCATTAGCAATATTTTTTCTTATCTTTCACAGCCTTAAACTGACCCCAATTCTTTCTTTAACGGGAGCTCAATCTTCCAAAATAGAAAGTCGATGAAAAAAGGCTTATTGGAGGCTACACCGTGTCCATCAGCATTGTTACCTGCCAGTTGTATTTTTGTGAAACTCTTTTCAACCGGCCGAAATAGTGCTCAGCCACTTTGCAAGCCACCTTGATTTTTAGTGATAATACAAAACTATAATTTGAGTTTCGATGGCAACATCATTCGTTAGGTAGCGTGGTAGCTTTGACCCTCGGCTTCCAAAAGTTTGTCAAGAGCGTGCCTCGAGCGTGCGCATTTTGTGCATTAGAGAGACTTTTCTCTTTTAACTTTCTCATCGCCCGTGAGGGTGTCACTTTCATACCTTTTTAGCCTCTTTTGGATCACTACGAGAGCGTGTCTTTGAAGAGTGCCAGACAAAATAACCGAACTCATCAAAATTACTATAGGATTTTAATTATTAATATATATTTATAACTATAAATGAACATATTCTACAAAATTCATATATAAATCTTGATATAAAAGATTATTCAAATTCGAAAATCTTTTTTAAGAATCTTTTTTAATTCAATTGATATTGATTTCAAAGTAAATGAGTTTGTGCTTATTTTGATGAGGAAATGAGTGAGTGCACGGATGCGGCACTTATCAAAAACAAGCCCTCGTATTGTGTTAAGTTTTTTTGTTTTTTTAATTGTTATTTCTTAAAATTAGGAATCTAGTTGGAATGGACAAAAATGTGAACATCGAGGAAAATGAAAAGTGGAATGTTGTCCTATACGTGGTGAGACGGTTCCAGAGCATAGCAAACAGCCTCTATTGTTATGCATGCAAAACTCTTAGGTGGCATGTGCAGCCAACGGTAAGATCGTACACTTTTGAATTGACATGGCGGTGATGATCAGAATATCTGATTCGCTTTGTACCGAAGAGGCAGTACTGCAGTACAGTTGTCACTGGTCAGTCTCTCTGCCGGTATAAATGAATCATGATATCACTGAACAAGACGGTTGGTGTCCTGCACCCCCTGACTCCATTCTCGAAACTCCAGCTGCAGGGCCCTTGGCAATAGATCCCCAACAACTCCGACCAGCAACAAATAATTATCCTTGTTAGAATTAATAAATGTTATGAAGTACAATATTACTCGCCCATTGCTCTGATCCCCTGACCATTTACCAATCGCTCGGCCCCATACGCCCCTACGCGAAATGCAGATCTCCCAGCTCCACAACATAATCTTCCTTGTCCGGAGACTTTGAATCGGGGTCAGGCTCACATATACTGTACAACTTTGAAAAACCTCATGCAAGATGATGGATCTTGGCCACCACAAACCACATAGTACACCGGGGTAACCTATTTATCCAGCATTGTTGTTTCGAATGGCCGAGCTATTATCCTCGCCAACATGACAAACGGCTCAGGGACTTGGAGTCTATATGATCGGCCATATGGTCACGACTCTCTCATTTGCCTTGATTCAGTGAAAGAAGGCAGGATTTTCACTTCTTGTTTTCCTTTTGAACTGCAAACTTGTCATGAGCTTCGGTATCTTTTAAACACTACCCCGAATACAGAAATTAAGTGTAAATCTGCGGGGAGAGTGGACAGGAGCGGCAGTCGAAAAGTTCATCTGATTCATCTCAATATCATTTCTTGTTGTTCACATACTATTGAAGAGTCTATTGGAGAGTCATTTCCTTCCCTCATTCCCCGACTTATATATCTTCGTCTTTCCTTCGCTGTTTCAGGATTATCCACCTCCCGTTCCTTTGATGAATATCAAATAAACATTCTGCTTTCTATACATAATGTACTTTACAAACACTGTTGGTACCCTACTCGCGGCTACCTTGGTAGCTTCGAAACCAATGTAAGTCTTTGCGCGTCAGCTTCTATCATCTCTCACTAAATCTTGTTGCAGTTACCAAAGAGGAGTTGACTTTGCATATGGGTCAACACCAGTCAGAGGAGTTAACATTGGTGGCTGGCTTGTACTTGAACCATGGATCACACGTGAGTAACTTCTTATGGAAGTTGATTTGTGGTTAATGATATTAATATTATAAACAGCATCGATATTTCAAGCAGTCGATCAATCCTTGGGAATAGTCGATGAGTAAGTTTATCTTTTTTCCCCCTCTACTGCTTAGATATTCCAATGTCACTTCATGTCATGACTTCATAGAGATAGGTGCTAACAAATGACTCAGATATACATTGACACAGAAACTCGGCGAAGAAGCAGCTCTAGCAATCCACAAACCTCATGTAAGTTTCACCGCACTCAATTTCAGATCACACCTCTTACATCAAACTAGTGGGATTCTTGGTGCACTGCCGACGATTTCCAAAACATAGCCAACGCCGGCTTCAACACAGTCCGCATTCCAATAGGATACTGGGCATACGAACTCTCTGACGATGAGCCTTATACTCAAGGTGCAGCCGCATACATGGATGCCGCCATCAACTGGGCCCGTGGCGCCGGTCTCAAAGTTTGGATCGACCTTCACGGAGCTCCTCTCTCCCAAAACGGATTCGACAACTCTGGACACAAGACTTCGTCGCCGGCATTCGGACAGGGTGATTCGGTTACAAAAACGCTTTCTGTTCTTAACACCATTACCGAAAAATATGCTAAGAAAGAGTATCAAGATGTGGTAGTTGGTATCGAACTACTTAACGAACCAGCAAATTGGAAAGTCAATTTCGAAGTATTGGAACAATTCTATCGAGATGGATATGGACAGGTCCGCGCTGTTTCCGACAGTATCGTAGTAATTCACGACGCATTCTTGGCACCAAGTAACTGGAATAACATCCTGTCTTCAAATGACAACAGTGCTTATGGAGGTATGTCTAATTCTCCCTTCTAATTCCACACACCCATATACAACATACTAACAATCCCAGTCGTCGTCGACCACCACGAATACCAAGTCTTCAGCGACTCCCTCGTCGCCATGTCCGCAGCCGAACACATCGAATACGTCTGCAGCAACTCGGGCGCCTACACCGGCGCCGACAAATGGGTCGTCGTCGGCGAATTCACCGCCGCCATGACCGATTGCGCATATGCACTCAACGGCTACGGCGTCGGCGCCCGCTACGACGGCACGTATCCCGGCTCCTCATACGTCGGTTCCTGCGAGGGCAAATCGGATATTACGACGTGGAGCGACGCCTTCAAATCAGACATGAAGAATTATCTGAGCGCGCAGTTGTCGAGCTATGAGACCAAGGCGAATGGATGGATTTTCTGGAATTTCAAGACTGAGGGTGCTCATGAGTGGGATGCGGCGAAGTTGGTGGAGTATGGCATTTTTCCGGATTTGAGAGCGGGGACCCAAGCCGCGATTTGCTCGTAGGGAGATGGTGTTGAGGGGGGGTGGGAGAGAAATTTGTAATTTAAGTACATATACCCAGAGACTTGGCGATAAACAAAAGTCTGTACAGCTAAGAGATACAAAGGGAGATAGTTCGTTATTTTTATTCATTTATTCATTGTTAAACTACGGATTCGAAATATCGAATGGTGCTACTCTTAGTATGCAACAGTGCAGCAGTGAAACAAAACATCGATTAAAAAAAGAATCTTTATATTCATTTCCCTCCAGTCACATTGAAAGAAAAAACATCTCGCCCATTCATTCATTCATATATTCACCATTCCTAATATCCATTTCTCCCAAGTCTCCCTGAGTCCCATTCCCAGATCGCTTGCTTCTATCCCTTTAAAACGCCTGCAGAAAATACATCCGTGTATTCGTTCATGTGTTTGAAAAAAATTGAAAAAAAAAAAGTTGGCCATAGATTCGCATGTGCGTACATATGTGTATACGTATAAATCAAGCTCGATCTGCATGATTGAGAAAAAGCAGGTAAGAGAGGAAAGAATTCGTGGTTGTATGATTCGTGGGTCGTGATTCGTTGGGTGTCCTCACTCCCTCCCTGCTTGAATTTGTGATGGTGTTGCGAGGTGCGTAAAGTCGTAAAGTCGTTGATTCGTAAGAGGAAAAGAAAAAGAAGTGTAGAAAATGAAAGAGTGGCGGCTCATCTGTGGTGGGGGGAGAGCGAAGAAGCGAGGATGTGGAATGTTGGAAAGGGGGGATAGAAAACAAGAAAAAGAGTAAGCGAGAAGCAAAAAGCATTGACACATCTTTGCTTTGATGTTGAAAATTGGTATCCTGATATCCTGATGCTTTTGAGCATCCAAACGGTATTAAAAGGATTAGAAGCGAAATATCGAGAAGGTACGCGATAGAAAAAGGAGTCCTCTTTGATTCGATGTTGAAAGATTCCCTCCAAACTTCAAAAATATACCAACCCACTCACTACCCAATTTCCCTTTCGCAACCCCCTCAATGTCCCCCATCTCCAAATACACCCTTCCCATTCACATGCACAGGAATGGGCCAAAATTTTCCATAATCATGATATCCACCATCATCACTCCTCAACAAAAACGCATCATTCCGATTATGATTCACGCCATTGCTATAGATCAAATTATTGAGCCAGCCCTTTGCATCTCGGAGACTATATCTGCATTTTTCACAGAGAGTCAAGGGACAGCCGTCGCAGAGAAAAACGGAGGTCGCAGGACAGATCATGCAGGATTTAGAAATGGGACGGTGGGGAAGCCGATTCATGTGGGTGTGATGATCGTGTGTTTCGTCTCTGGGAGAGGGAGTGGTAATGGAAGATGTGGGAGCGGGAGTCGGGAGCAGAACGGCGGAGTTGGAGGTGGAGGTACTGTGTGTACTTAGCCAGCCGGATCTTCCCCAGGAGAAATCGTCGTTGCCGAACATGGAGTCCATAGAACTGTTGAGGATGGAGTTCATGTCGCAGTGGAGATCTGAATCGATGTCACAATCTACGCTAGTATTCATGCGAAGATTTGTGCGTGAGTCGACGATAGAGTTTCTGCGAGAGCTCATACCGTCTGTATGCGCACCGGTTGGCTGCATACCACTTGGGTTTGTACTACTCGCATTCATACCTCCAGAGCTCAAACCACTACTACTTGATTGCACACCACCCGCATTCAACCCAACATTCACAATCGAATTAATCTCCTCAACCGTCATATTTCCCTCATTCAAATCCTGACTCACATCAAATCTAAAGTCACCAAAACACCCCGCCGCCGCAGCCCCCAAACCCCCTTCTCCATCCCTCAGACCCGCATCGGAAAATTCTCGACCATAACCAATCTGCCATTGACCATCCATATTCAAAGCAACAATATGAGTAAACTCATCATGACACCCATGAGTAATAATCTCCATCTTTCGCAGTTTGCACGGTAGACAGATTTTCGTCTTCAACGTGTCGATTTGTCGATGCGAGGAGCCGCGACAGGTGAGATTGTGCATGAAGGGATTAATCAGCATGTTATCGATGGGCGAGAGGATCTCACGAGGATCGCCGAAGATGTTGGATTCTTCGGATAGAGGCGCATAGCGATCATAGCTAGCCTTCGCACCAGAAGTAGCTGAACGAGTCATCTTCATCGGAGAGTTGGATGATGAACGAGCTTGCTTTTTGGGCGTCGGACCGGGACCTGCTGGATCTTTGGCCGGTCGCTTTCCTTTATTGTTTTCTTTCGGATTGGTGTTCTTCTCGGGAACAGCAACGGCGAGTATATTTTTTCCAGCTCTCTTACAATCAGCGCACCAATCTGTACCAGCGGGACCCCAGATCTCAACAAAATCATGATTATATCGATCTATGCCGCGTAAGTTTGGTGTTCCGCTGCAAAAGTCGCATTCAAAGTTTTAGACAACAGTTAACTTGTTTAGAGCTAATGGACGATCAGCTAAATCAACGATGTTCTTTGAACGGCGATCTGGAGTAAGATAGTTCGGAAGTTGAGGAAGTGGCTTTCCATCCAAAGGCATAGGGCTATTGAGATTATGATCCTGAAGCGAAGTAGTAATCCCAGCAGCAAGTTGATAGCGACTCAATTTTTCGGCGGATTCCTCAGTCAGAGGTTGAGAGTATTCGAACTGACTGGCACGTTGACTAAACAGGTAGTTCATAATAGAAATTGGTGGTGAGACGGGTGGAGTATATTCTTGTAGATTGTTCGCTTCGGTTTCCACTGCTGCTTGATTCATCACGAATTCGAATTGATCGGGTTGCATATGATGACGAATTTGTTGCGGCAACTGTAGATTATTTTGGCCTCTTCGATTCAGCATCTGATGTTGTTGAAAGGCAGGGTTAAATTGCATAAGCATATCTCTATTCAAGCTCATCAAATTTTTATTCGAATTCGCATTTTCCCGAGTATTCAAGATTTGAGAAGGCTCAAAATAACCCGGCGTATTCCCCGATACGGCAGGATTTGGAGGAATTGGAACACGCGATGTTGGCCATGAAGCACGAGGCGTAGGTTGATGAAAACTTGGCGGGTGTAAAGGATTAGAAATTGGAAGAAAAGTAGCATCTGGCATACCTGGTGTGTCTTGATGAAAGCTGGCTGGGTGTAAAGGGTTTGGAGAGGTTTCATCAAAAGAAATTTCAGGAGTTGCCAGGGCCGTAGAGCTGGATCTTTTTGATCTAGCGATAGCATTCACTGCTGCTGGTGAGCCTGTGTTGGAATAATTGAAGCCTGGCTGAGTAGGTGTAGCGGATCTGCGTAAGTCGAGTGACGGCTGAACAGGATGATTGGGAGAGCTCAATACATGTGAGCCCGTATGACCAAATCCCGATCCCATCGAGTTCTTTGAAGCGTGTCCATGTATAGGAATAGCACTACTTTGACGTACAACCTGCTGAGGAGAAGATTGTTGATAAGTTCGTGTATTTGGTCCAAGTCCAGACGAGAAAGTACCATCCATCACTTGACTCGAAGTATTTGGCGCAAAATTCATGTTATATCCACCAGATACACTTGACAGATCACCATTATTGTTGCCAGTAAATTTAATTCGATCCATTGGATAACTATCAACGTTAGGCAAAGGTGCTTGAGTTGAAGATCCAACCATATCCACAGTTGTGTTCGCATGAGTGGAAGGTGAGACTCCGATCATACTCGCAGCTAGATTTTCTTCAGCCGAGGACTCATTCATACCCGCTGTCAACCACGTACTGTTGTTCGCAGAACCATATTCTCGAGCGAAATCCCCAATAATATCTGTAGATAACGCATTGTCATCTTGAACGCCACTATCATATCCACCATTATTCATTGTATCTTCTTGACCTCTAGATTGACGCATTTGCGCAGTGTTTGAGAAGTCAGATCCGAGTAAAGGGTCGATCATAGTTTCTTGACCTGTTGATAGTGATGTTCCTTCGAATGGATTTCCACTGTTCGTGATGTTCTGCTGAGTCGTAGAGTGATTCGCAGGTTGTATCGAAGTTTGAAAAGGCGACTTTATTTGCAATGTTGAAGAATGATCTGGTGTAGTAGGATGGTTCACCGGTTGCATCTGTATCGAAGTTTGAAAAGGCGACCTCATCTGAACCATCGAAGAACAACCAGGCGTATCACCTCCCACCCCCGACGCCATCCCCCCAGCCAGACATCCAGCATCCATCACATTTTCCTGCGCAGTATACTGATTCACAGGTTTCATCTGCATCTGCATCTGCATTTGAAACGGCGACGTCATCTGAACCATCGACGAACAATCCGGCGTAGTAAACTTATTCCCAGGTTGCACACTCAATGCATTCCTCTTCATATCCTCCAAACCCCCCTCAGCAGCCCGCACACTCATCTGCAACCCAAACATCAACTCCCCCGGTTTCGAATTCTCCAACGTCTCCATCATCTCCCTAAAATTAGCCTCAAAATCCGGCGCCGATTCCAACGCCACTCCTCCCGACGATTCTGAAAAGAGATTTCTACCCATCATCGCTGCCGGCGCTTCAAGATTTGGGTTCCCTTGATTCCCGTTTGCTTTCTCTACACTTTCCATCATTTGGATATACGCATTTGTATGTGACGGAGTTGTTCTGTTATGATGATGATTATTATTGATGTGTGGCATTCCCTGGCTGTATTGATCGGTGCGATGATGGATTTGGGTTGGAATGTTGAGGTGGAAGGGGTTGCGAGGGGGATGGATCGCTTTGACTGCGGCTTTCCACTGCTGTTGGTTTGCATTTGTGTTTGTGGGAAATTCTGAAGTGGTTGTGAGTAATGGTTCTTGTGCGGGAGTTGCTGGTGTTTCGCTATGTGTTGCTTGGTTCTTCTCTCTGTTTTCCTCGTTGCCGGAAAAGCTGAGGATCTTGTCGCTGCTGAGATCTTTTGCATTCGAATTTGACATTGGCTGTGGTAAAGCAATAGTAGCCGTATCTGTCGGTTGTAAAGTTGAAGTTTCTCCTATCAAGTTAGCAGCAAGCGCGTCGCAGACACCACCATTTAAAGTCGCCATCTTTGCAAGAACTGATATGTCACTAGCGGGAATCATTGCTCTATTTGAAAGATCTTGAAGTGATCTTCCAGTGATTGCAAATAGTGAATGTGGGTTTAGAGGGTGAGGTGAAGAAGGCAGATTTTCCCGTGTGTGATGTAGATGATTCACTATTGCACGCGGCCGTGCAATCTTTGAGCGAGGAGTTGGTGACCTCGAAAATTGTCGGTCTTCGATTTGGAAAGATGAAATAACAGGTGGTGTGCGAATTAACTGTCCAGCTGAATATCCCAGAACCAATTGCGAAGGCGAAGTTAACGAGGTGACTGCTGAGCCTTGTGATGGAGAGGTACCGATATTTGCTGTAGAGAAAGAGAGATTCTTCTCCTTCTTAGGTGGTTTGCGCGGGATGCCATTTGAAGCCATATTTTTCGTGGGTAATAAGACCCTAGAGAGACGACGATGAGGTTGCGACGACAAGCTGTCCCGAAGAAAGACATATTTATTTACGCGAGTTTAATCATTATTCTTTACTTGTTCTTAGTGGGAACTCGGTTCGAGAGTCCAATAGAAGACTATCATCTCATCCTGTCTCAAGAACTGTCTCAAGAACTATCTAAAGTCCAAAGCTGGAAGAAATACATTTTGATATCGTCTAATCTCCAGTTAAGACTTTCACACTTCCTCCAACTTGGATAAAGGAGTTGTTTGTTCACTAGTACACGTTCTACAGACTAGGCCTTGAAGTCCCTGATGTTTACACAAACAATTTAAACATAAACTACCCTTACACCATCCAATTTCGAACCTATTATCAGAATTGCACAAGACACAACGACACAAACTGTCTTAACATACCTATCCCAGCACTCCCAAGAGATCCTTCCAACACTACCATCGTGAAGGTCCCGACGTATACAGACAGATCACAACCAATAGACGATCTACTATCACCAGACAAAAACACAACCAGTTGAACTCACCATCTTCAAATCAGCTAGAACACACAACCATAATGGCCAGGACCCAAACCCCACAACAAAGATGAACGAAAAACGACATATATCCTATTCCAATTCACAAAACCGCATGACCTAACTTCTCATTCCTATTGCCCTATCCCATCCTATCTTACATATCCTATCCCCGGGTATCATATATCAAGTATCATAATCATCTCACTTGCAAATCTCAATCTCAATCTCAATATAACTCTTGACCAACCTACATATCCTCATCTAGATCTCCCCTGCCATCCCTACCCCGAGGACCCACTCGCCCCCCTCAAACTCTCCTCAATAGCCTATTTCAATGCCTCTTCATCCGCTCTACTATTCTCTATCTCTCTTATCTTCTTCTCTTCCACCGCTTCCTCCGCTTCTTTCCTTTCATTTTCCTCCCGTGCATTCCTATGCGCCTCCTCTTGTAAACTCTGTTTCTTAATATATTCCAATACAATTTCTTCTTCCGTCATACCGCCAGCTCCTCCACTCTTTTCATTTTCCTTTCCTTCAGAAGCGAGTGATTTCTCATGTTCTTCTCTCGATTCCCTCAATACCCTCTGTAAATCCTCATCATCTTCACTCTCCTCACTTCTCATTCCTATAAATCCACCTCCACTTCCACTTCCACTGCCCTCATCACTACACCCATCTCTCCCCCTTGTCCCATCAATCCTATACCCCCTCAAACTCTCCTGAATTGCACTCGCAAGCTGCTCTTCATGTTCTCTATCCCCACCATCTCTATCACCCCTTCCACTTTGTTCCTGACTAGCCACAACACTAGCTCTAATTGCACGATCCATAACCTCCTGATCACTCAACCCCGCTCTCTGGCCCCCTTGTAGTTCCGCAACACTGGCTCTTATAGCCCGCTCAATCATAAGATCTTCTTCTATATTACCACGTGAAGTAGCGGCTACTGATGCTTGGATCGCTTCTTCGAAGTCAGATTGAACATTACTGGTATTCCTAGTTGGTGGATTCACATTAATAACTGGAGAATCTCGAAGTTCATCAGATGAGTGAGTATGAGCTGTTGTTTTTCGACATAGTCCCGTCGGGCAACGTGAATGTAGAGAATTACCTCCTTGTCTACTTTCCTCATCACGCTTGGCTTTTCTCTCCTCGTGTAGTTTCTTTCTTTCATCGAAAGTGAGATGTCGTGTCTGGAAGAAGCCTTTCGGTGAAAGGTGTCCAGTGCGCTGACCATCAGGACCTTCCTCTTGTATCTTTTGTTTATCATTTTGATATTCTCGCTTATGCTCCGTCCAACGCTGAATTATATCCAGACGTTCTTCTCTGCTACATTTCTGAGCGTCTTCGAAACCTTGAGCTGTTCTGGCCGCGATGATATAATTGAGTACGCTTGAGCCGAAAAGTTTTCTCACTTCTTTATGAATACCCATGAATGTATAACCAGGAAGTCCCCATATAGCTTACTAATGTTAGCAATGCACATGATGATTTTTCAGATTCTGACTTACCAGCTCCCGGCTTGAGAACTACTCCTGCAATACCTTTTCCAATGCCTTTAATAAGTCCAGCAGCGCCTTCCTTCTCCGCACCACGCAAAGGTTGCGTAACAAGGCAAGTGATGCCATCAAACATTCCATAACCAAATTCCCTTCCAGCTGCCTTCAATCCACTTTGAAAATCTGTCACCTTCTCTTGGGGCCTGACCGTATCATCGCCATACAATTTAGGTGCATTGTGAAATCCACGCGCCAAACCCAGTGTAAAATCCATGGGCGATTTCAAACCCGCACCAACAATACGCGAGATGCCTTTTCCTGCTCCTACAGCATTTTCAATAGTCAACTTGGAAGGATCAAATCCCTTGGGTGTCTCGGAACCTGAGAAATTGCGAGTATGACGGGATTCTATGTTATCCTTTATTGCTTGGCGTAACGAATTTGTGTGCTTGACACCAGGAATCGCTGTGTGCGATATTGATCTCTCGGTACTCGGTGTAGAAGGAGTGCTAATATCATCCGAAGATCGCTGAGTGCTTTCGAAAGAAGTCTTTACTGACGAATCTGATGCTTGTAGCAGACTAGCGTCAACCGAACTAAGCGATCTTTCGTCTAACAATAAATGATCCTGAGGCCTGTTCTGCATAGAAGATTTTGGTGAAGCAGAAGTATCTGATGATTCTTTAGCAGCAGCATGAGCTTCCTTCTCTCGCTTCACCTTCCTGAAGATTTCGATAGGGAAGTCTGCTACACCCATACTGAGACTTGCAATAGTTCCCAGAAGTGCAGTTGCCCCTCCAGATATTGGGTCCCATGGACCATCATCAGTTTCATATTCTTTAGGACGGTATCTAATTTTGTTAGCCGTCACCTGATTAATAATATATGCAAAACTTACAATTTCAAATCCGCAAAACTGATAAGATTCTCACTAGCAAGAACATTTGCAGCCAAAGCACTAAGCTTGGTTTGAGTACGCTTGACCCTCCAAACTGCTACTCTATGTGGTGCCAACGTGCATCTCATGTTATCAACATCTAGATGATCGTGAAAACTTTTCCCACCTTCTTCAGTACCTTTCTCCTCTTTGATCTTAGCCCCTAACTCTTGTGCCTTTGCCAAAGTTTCAGGCTTGAGAGCATCAGTAATAGCTGCGGCAAGTTTATCCGCCGTGAGTTGCTTGTACGGAATGGGTAGTGGACCCGCTCCAGCTCTAGCGGTCATTGCACCCCAGAACGGTTGATCACCGAAGAATGGCACGACAACAGTAGGTTTTCCTGTCGCAATACCAGCAGCAGTGGTTCCAGCACCACCGTGATGAACAACGCAAGACACATGTTGAAAAAGCCAATCATGAGGAACATTACCCAACATGAAAACTCCTTCTGGCACGTCAAGCGCATCACCACCAAGACCTCCCCATCCTTTGGATACTAAAGCTCGGACACCAGTTTTCTTGACAGCTTCAAAAATGAGGGTTGTCATCGCATTAGGATCATCAACGACAATAGAACCAAATCCAATATAAACAGGTGGTGGGCCGTCAGCGAGAAATGCAGCTAAATCGGGTTCAGGTGTATAAGAGGAAGCCAAAGAGAGAAAATAAAATCCAGATATCGAAATGTGCTTTCCCCAATCTTTTGGCTTCGGAATAAGTGCCGGTGACCAACAATATGTGTATGGAACACGAAGACGACTCAACATTCCAGGTGCCCAAATCAAACTAATAGGATCAAGCCCAAGAGCCCTTTCTCTAAATCGATTAATAACATCTCCAAGCCCTTGCCATGTCATCATTTCAACAAGTGCATAAGATACGAAGTTAGTCATGTTCACGTCTGCGTTGGAGGATTGAATGTTCGCTAAAGGATGAGGAAAGGACTGAGTAGGTGACCAGGGCATTCTATATAGAAGTAAGTAAAAGTTTATTAGTATAGTTCGAGAGAGATACACACGTGAACATCATATGCAGCGGTATACCTAATTTCTCCGCAATATGTATATGTGCAAAACTTGGAGGGTTAGCAATAATCGCATCCGCAACGAATGGTCTATCCGATGGATTAGCATCCATATTGATACCCGATTCGAGACCCAATGATAGTTGCGATCCGGATTTAATGGGAGCCGGGCCTAGTCCATCCCCAGCTTCGATACACGATCTCCAACAACCTAGGACAATCTCTTCCATACCCTTTCTTCGTTTGCCCACATCGCCACTTTTCAGGGACTCAATACCTGGCATAAGACCTGGGTTCTTTACCATGAATGCCATCAACTCAGAAGGATCACCGCCAATGCTAAAAAATTCCAATCCATTTTCCTCCACGAAACCTTCGAATGTTGGATGTGTTGCTAGACGAACACGATGCCCGTAGGTAGATTTCAATGTTTTACCTAGCGCAACGAATGGCTGTACATCTCCCCGAGAACCAACGACATGTATGACAACATTGAGTTGAGGCAGAGGTGTCTGACCTGGTAATCCTCCTAATGCGGGTGGTATGTATCCAGGAGGGAGGGGAGTTGCATCTTCTTGTGCATTAAGTAAAAGCTGATTTCGCAAGGCGGGTATAAGGAGATCGGATAATTTGCGAGTTTTCTGGTTGATGTTTATATTGATCCGACCATCATCAGAGACCTTTGCCTGGGTATCAAACCCGTCTTGACTGAGTTCTATTTCATTATGCTTGTTTCCATATGCAGGAGGAGGTTCTGATGTCTCATAATGAGACTCTATATCTGGTACGCCTAAATACGAGGGACGATGTGCACTGTTCAAAAGAGAGCAATTAGTAGATATTCAGATCCGAAAGATGAATGTACACGAACGACGATGAAGGAGGCGCATTCGTGGAGGACCCCGCGACACCTTCCTGATACCTAGAATGTCTTCTCTCATGTTGTGATTGATTATCATCCTCAATATTTCCATGAATCGCAGCTTCAGCTTGTGCGATCAGAGCAGAAGGTACAGCTCCATCTGCAGGCTTGTTCGAATCAGTGGTCATATCGATAAGCTCCCTACGCTGATAACAGCGGGGAGTATGAGATGCAGAGTGATACAGCTATCATCAAGATGTCAAACATGTGCAAAGATCAGGTATTGGGAGCCATGAGTGTAATCTAGAAATCTAGAATACTTTCTTGTTGTATGTGATTATGTGAAGTTTGATTCTTATTGGTCTAGACGAGGCTGTGAAGGATACCCCGCGGAGTAGCAATGACGATAGAGGTGGCAAGGTTCGGAAAGCAAGGAACCCCACAATATATATGTCCCAATGAATTGGATACACACAACACCATATGGAGACAAGAAAGGAGTACCTTTTCGTAATATGGCCTACCTTGAGTACGTCTAGTCTGTACTGGACCATAAGACAGAATCAGGCATTCGATACATGATGTTCCAGAGCACCCAGAGCATCTATGGAAGCTTGACTTGCGCCTTTCAGAGGCTTCCCCTACCTAGGTACTTCTGGGTTCTACGCTGAGTTTACACTTGGAAACTATTGAATCCACCAGTAGGCTCAACCATCGTTTCATTTAGTAGACCACCAGGACTGTTAGCAAGCATAGTTAGTATCAGCACTTGTCCTGGAAAGCAAATGGATCCCGGTGTGTAGATGCTATTTCTGTACATCGTACACAGCAATATTTATAAGGTGGAGCTACGAGGTGTGGCTTTGGAGCTTTCGTGGCGGTGTTCAAAACTCTGTGAAGAGCAATATTATGGTCTGAAAATCTCCAGAAACCCCCAAAACCCACTAATTACTGCCGAACCACAAAGCATTGTAAGTACACTGACGGGTTTTTAAATCACCCTCAGAATAATTGACATTTGTCTGCGTTAAATCTCCTCCATTATACCATAACTACACAATATCCACAATCCATAGAATCACAAGCTGATCATAGAGCCCGAAAGTAAATGTTCATCAATTCTTTTGATCCCCTCAAAGATTGCTTATAATACAAGAGCACCGTAAATGCTCCACTCCACATCACCCAGCGTAAGAATTCCCAAGCACCATTTTGTCACTTCTCCAGCCAAAGTCCCTTGATCACGCCCTTATATCCTCTGCTCCAACATTGTAAAGACCGAATTTAAGAAGAGAATTTGCGTGTAACCTTTGCGATGACTGAATATAATGTTAGCGTGAGATCATCAGTAGGAAAGGAAGGAAATAGCTTACTGTGAAGGGCAACAACACTGAAGATGAAAACGAGGGATAGAACCAAGACGACAACAGGGTCGACCTTCAATCCTGGGGATTCATCGGTGTAAAGTCCTATTTGGGATGTTAGTATGACAGGTTCCCGACACAAATGATCGTTATCATCAACGATTGATAATTTCAAAACGCAGAAGCCCTCAGAACCATGGTCTGGATCAAATAGCCCGCACAAAAATGCTGGGAGAATGCTGATCGGGGCCCATGAATTGTGCAGTGTCTAGCAACCCTCACATTGAGGTCAATTGGGGCCAAAAGAGCGAGAAAATGTACTCGAGCAAAGCCGAGCATGCGCTATGCTTGAGCTATAAATTATGCTCTCCCCTCGAAGTATGATCATAACCCCAAGGAATAGGTCTCTTCACATCTTCTGTTTTAACAACTCCCTCCGCGATCCATTCTACGAGTTCTTATTCCCTCTCCAACTCCTCGCCTACCAATTCCCATACCCTCCCACTCCTCCACTTTCCAAGGTGTTAAAAACAATCAATTAAAAAAACACTCACTCAACATAGTACTCGAACTTCCCCCAGCACCTGCTGCTCTTGTACTGCTCGGCCTCGCATTTGCAACCTTGTCCTTTTGATCTGCCGCCGCACGTCTTCTAATTGCTGTCTTTGGGCCTCCAGGAGGAGTTGGACTAGAAGGTCTGCCCGATACTGCTGCCACCGGGCTGTTGGCTGGGGATGTCGATCTTGGGGATGACTATTTTGCAATTGTTTAGTAACTGTGGTAACAAATCTGGTGTCGCGGGAGGAGGATTGGTCATGGGGTTTCGGAGAGGAAGCAATGCTGTGCGGTGGTATAGTTGACACGGAAGAAATGACAAGGAAAATGGTACATACCATTGTGAAGAAAGAAGTATGATGATTTGTGTGGAAAGAATTCAAAAGAAAGTTATGAAAGCTTGAATGTCGAATTAAATTTAAATGCTCAAGGTGAAAAGTCGCAATAATAAGGTAGAGCTGGTCTTTGATGAGCTGGTTCGAAATGTCAAAGGACAGATTCTAAAAGGAGCCGAATGCTTGGTGCACCAAAAAGACGCTAGTGAACCCCAGACCACCAGACATTTAGCCTCATGCCACTGATAGGACAGACGATTTATCTTACATTTTAATAACTTTCATTTCATCTCATCTCATTTTACCTGCTGAGTAGTAGTTCTTCTCTCCATCGATTGTTGATTGGCTTGCACAGAAAAATCATCACTTTCTAACATCAGAAACCACATGGAATTCAATAAGAAATAGCCACCCAAAAATGCATCTTAGTATTATTATTAAGTTTTTATTTACCCAGTAATTATTTACAAGAAAGGTGTAATTGGAGTGTAAGTAAAGTAGAAGGTCGTATGGAATCGTTTCATTTTTGGTATTTGATGAATGCTATCTCCAAAGCATTCACAGACGGTGGATAGAGTGTTTGATACATGAAGAGTCTGCGCCATGCGCAAAGCCCCGAGAAGTTTTAATAAAGTAGGAAAAAAAAAAAGAGTTGGACAAATGAAAATGTCAGATAAGCGTCTGCCCAAAGTGCCTCAGATCTTGCTGGGCAGGAAAAGAATGTGACAGGCCGATCTGTTGTTGTACGGTGTGCATCGTATGATGCTTGCTGTTTGCTGTTCGTTGTTCCACTGAGATGATGTGATTTTTTTTTTTTTCATATCTCAATCGCGGAGATTTTGGCCCATTGGTCTTATCCGATCTCTCGCTTTCTAGCAATTTTCCTCCATCACTCCCCCTCGCATACCTTCCTGCACCAAGGCTGACCCAGCACGCTGGCCCATTATATAGATTAAACAGTACACTCTACAACGAAACCAAAGGTATCAACCGAAACGCCTTCCGCTATGATATCAAGCGAATTGCAAGAAGATTTTGCCCCCTTCTTAGAGCGCAACATCAAGGACTAAACTGACATCTCGGACCTGCGAGCCGGCCAAGTCCTCAAGAACTGGGATTAGATCCAAAAGCTCATTGTCGTGAGCATCTGAGAACCAACTGCTGATAGGAACAGCATGTTGCGGGTGGAAGATGTAAGAGGTTGGTGAATTGTCAATGATGATGGTTTCTCTCAAATCGCGACCGACTTGAGAAAGATCCTTTACGTAATTTCCTTGATGGTTGTAACAACTTTCACGGAAAAGTCTATGATGAACAACGTGATGAATATCTAGTTGATCGAGAAGTGGGTCACCATACTATTGATTTGTTAGTAAATATTCGTGAAGATCAACATTCTAGTCAATAATACCTTGGAAACTGAAGCTGTGAAGACCACAACCTCGTAGAGCTCCCCGACTCGCTTCATAAATTGATCAACACCAGGACGCTTGATCACGTATACGTTGTGAAATTGCCCTTCAATCTCCACAGGAATAGTGAAATCTGCTTGGTGTAAGATCTAATGGACATGTCAGTTGGCTTTCGAACACTGTTTGCTACATTTGTGCTTGTGAACCTACCTTAAAACTACTATGTACCAAAGTCTCGTCAAGATCAAGAACCAGACATTTTTTTCCTTTGAATCTTGGTGCAATTGGTGGTAAGAGCCATTGCTGTTTTTGATCTATCGATTCTACTTCAGCACCATCTTCGGTAGTTGGAATTTGAGGAACGGGCGGAGGAGGGGGGAGAGTTTGACCAGCCAATGGTTCATCTTTTGGGAGTGGTAATGGGGCCTCTTCGATTTCCGTAGTTCCTGGATCCAAGTTTGCGATCTTCTCATCCCCACCATCTTGCTGTCCCAGATCCGAACTTGGAGATTCAGCTCCAATTGCCGTTTCGGATTGCGCTGGGGCGTCAACAGATACTGTTGGGTTTGCGGTCTCGGGTAGCGTAGGCTCTGATTCTACGACAGTAGGCAAGTCTGGCAAAGGTTGATCGCGAGCGTTGCTGGTTGGACGATTCAGTTCCCCATTGGCATCCGAGGAGGAGGTAGCTTTGGCGGTTTCTTGAGAGCTTGTTGCGTCATGCTTCTCCTCTGCACTCTCGACTTGAGGCGCTTGTTGTGGTTGCAACAAATTCTCTTTCTCCACTTGTGGTACCGCGGGAACACTGGCTTGTTGTCCCATCTTGCTCGAGTCGGGTTGCTTAGCTGTTGTAGGGCGACTTAAACTAAATTTTGAGACCTTGTTGGCCGGAACAGGTGCATCCAAAGAATTGGCGTGGTCCGGAGTACCGCAACAAAGAAGAGAAAGAAAGCTCTTCTTCTTTTTTGGTTGACGAACTGAAGGTGCGTCTGGAACTGCTGGTTGCGAAGAACCTGCAGCGCCCGTGGGATTTCCAGGTGATTTTATCGACATTTTGCTGCTTGCTGCACTCCCATTCCGCCTACGCCCAAGAAAGCTTTTCTTCGATTCCTTGGATCGTCCACCTATGCTTTCTCTTCCCTCGCTCGCCGTCGCTCCACTCAAACCTGTAGAAGTTGGCGAATGCTGAATTTTGTTGGAAGAGGATCTCGATGGAACTTTAAGTAGGTCTTTATTCTTCTTGGGAGTTTCAGTCAAAGTTTCGCTGGTTCGTCCTTGATCTTTATCGACGTTTGTGGTCGAATTCAAACCGTTATCGGAATCTCCTGTCAAAGTGTTTTGTGTAGATGAGCTGGGTGGTTGGGAAACTGCGGTGACTGTAATTAATTGTTAGCAACGTATACGGGTATTGCGGTAATCGGCGCATCCGATGTTTGGAAATCAAAATTAGAATATATTTGGTAGAGAAGGAAGGTACACACAGTTGGAAGTGTCGAGGGTAGGTGGTTTGGCTCCTTTCGTTCCTTCCAATGAAGTTGAGCGGCTAGGATCTTGCTCAGTCGGCTGAGCTACCTCATTACTCATCGAGGGCAATTCGATATTGATTAAGAAAAAAACAAGATTATCGGAGGACTAAATCTTTATAAAGATCTATCGAATCGAATCCAAGGACTTTTATCTTCAAAATGCGTCGAATGATTTAAGTTGATGTCCCTAATCGTTATGGAATTAGTCGCTTTAGTCTCCTATCTAAGAACCTTTTTGGAACTAGAGATGCGTTCCGTTGCGCGATAAATAAAGAAGTGCGATGATCTTTAATTATTTATTGGGAAGTGGAGCGACGAACTTGGGCGCAGTTGATATTTGAGGACAGAATTGAATGGGAGTGAATGGGAGTGAATGAGAGCGAAATGAATTGGATTGAAGTGAATCTTTTTTGAAGAGATATTGGAATTGGAATGGAACTTAAACTTACAATCAACAAATCTCGACGCTCCTGAGGGAGAGAAATTGAAAGAATGACTTTTGAATGAAGATTGGACGAGATGAGTGTCGATAATAGGATGAGACATTCAGGACCTTTGAATTAGCGAGATTGGATTGCGCTAACAAGCTTCAGCAGAGCTACAGTAATAATAATAATAATAATGGTAATAATAATGGTAATAATAAGATCACTTCTTCTTTCACTTCTTACTTCACTTCTTTTTATGCCAGTCAGTGCTTGGTTGGTAGATAAACAAGCAAATAAATGGAACGAAAGCAGGCAGGCAAGGTGATAATATAAGTGGTAAGTATACAAGAGGTAATCCGTTCTGGGAGGGAGGGAGGTAAATGCCGAGATGGGTGACGAGATGGGTGGTGGTAGAGTCGAGAAAAAGTAAGATATCTTTCCAAATCAATCAAACTTTATTGTCTCTTTCCTTTGTACCTTTTGTACCTAGAAATACAAAACGGGGTTATAGGATGATCCTCTTTTCGGTTTACAGGACACAATGTGATCTCATTGGTAACGATCGTGGCAATTATTTTCGTAATTGAAGGCTGTGATATGGGACCTATATATGGCGTTGGGGACGATGGTGCGCCAATATATGTAGGTGTATGTACTGTGTATGTAGGTATGTAGGTAGGTCGGTAGGTTGGTATGTAGGTAGGTCGGTAGGTAGGTAGGTATGAGCTCTAGAGCGAACGGTCGATAGGTGGAGAAACTAGAGGCAGATGGAAAGAATGGACGATTGAAATATTCTTTGACCCGAGTGTCACTGGGTGGTGAGGGTGGTGAGAGTGGTGATGATGATATGGAAATCAGGTATGATATCTAATAATACAGCGACGGGAAAAAAGACGTGGCCGTGGCTGTGATGAGAAAGAAAATGGAGATTTTAATCAGTGTTGCACAAAATCAACCACCGATGTGCAGTGAGTACGAAAAAACGGTCCGGTAACGAAAGGCTCTGAATGGGGATGGGTATGGGGATGACGGGGACTGAATGGGTAATGGGTAATGGATAATGGATAATAGACGGACGATAAACCAAAATCTTACGGCTGTAAAATTAAACAGCTTTTGATTCGACGGAACCTTAAAACTTGGAACCTGCAGGAAAACGACGAAAGATTCGGGGGAAAGGGAACGGGAAAGCGAAGGGGAAGGAGACATGGGAAGGGGGCCATTCTCATTTCTTATATACGACTACTGGGGATCTATCTAAGTATAACTTGCCGGCGATGGCGATGGCGGTGGTTTTGATGGCGATGGCGATGATACAAAGCAACTGGGCCGAAACGTATCGTCGATGTGAGGCTATGAAAATTGTACATGTGGCTAGTAGACAGCAGACAAGTAAGTGTGTGCCTATGATAATTATACATGTTAGTGAGGCTTTCCACTGGAGTCGCTTTTATCCGTGAACCCTCAAGGGTTGTGATACATTCGACAGAAGAAGCACAAGCATCTACTAGGTGGGTGGGTAGGTGGGTGGGTAGGCGGGTGGAGGTGCTAGAGATGCATCTAAAAAAGTCTCCATGTATTTTGACTTGCTATCTGGGTACCTAGCAAAAGTGGTAATAAGAGGAGGAAGTCATATGAGTGGTAGTAATAATAATATGAGTAGGAGTCAAGCAATCTGGGTAGTGGTAACTGATTGAGTGAATGTAGTATCGTGTCATCTTGTTAATTCCTCGTACAATAACAACAAGTCTCCATCTCTTTCTTCTTCCTCTGCTCCTCTGCTCCTCTCCTCTCTCCTCTTCTCCTCTTCTCCTCCCCTCTCCTCTTCTCCTCTTCTCCCCCTCTGCTCCTCTTTTCTGTATCGTATTACACCATGCATATAATGCATTACATACAGACTACGAGCACTAGTACACTGCACATCTCTCGAAATGCCCGTTCTGGACCCTCCAAATGCAAACATGTATCATCAAATGGATTGATTGTCCAGTGGGCAGCTATGGATCTTGTTTTCAAGGGGCAAAATGAGATTAGGCGCCCAATAATTTACCGCCCGCAGTCTATCCTATCAAACATGGGAACTCCCTTTTTTGATTTGAAAGAGCTATCCACCTCCTCCGTACATCTTAGATTCGTAGTCTGTCGGAAGTATCAGTCAACCACATTAATTGGTCGGATGATTTGATTCAATGCCATCCATGTTACTCTAGTCTGGTACTTTTAGGGTCATCATACATACCCGTGGAGTGTGGACAAGACAATTTTCCATCACCCTACGAATACTACTAGGTCGATCAACCGATGGATATCAAATGCTTCACTTCACTCTATTGATCCCGAGGTCCTTCTCAAATCTCCCTCGGAGGAAGAGATGTATCATTCAATAGAGAGAGAATTCTACGAATATCTTATTCCTTTCACTATGTTATTGCTTCCTCACTAACTGCCGATATGGGCACAGAGAATCAAGGATTTCGCACTTCTCAGACAATATCTTGATGTCCCCTTTTACGCTCAATCAGTCATGTTATCAAAACTTACAGATGCGGTACCTCTAAAATGAGTAGGTACCTACCGTACCTCCCTACGGTAGCTCCCCTTGTATGATGCTAATCCGGTTATCTCTCTGCACCTAGCCTGTGGTAACTTGTCAGCTTACAGGAAACTGCTTACTCTCAACTCAAAGGTGTGCGATGTGGTTAGTAGACTCGGACATACATCCTAGTTCGTCGTCTGAATAGAGATATACCAAGATGCGCTCGGAGCAATGAGACGTGAAGAGTATATAAATATACGTATTACAATGTCGACTATCGGCTGCTTCACACCGTCACCGTACTCAGGACGTTCACACGGGAGAGATACGGCATTCACAGGCTCATCCGGATGATCTTTTGGAGAAAGATCCTCGAACTACTATTTCCTCTCCACTTCAGCGGTTATGCTTTGACCTATTAACGGGGCCTAGAATTTATGAAGCTATCAGCAAACCAGGATCAGGTTGTTGGTGCCCAGGTGATAAGGTGATGATATATTGTCAACCATTGTATACCGTGTTGACCATTCTATGCCGTTTGTTCAACTTTTACTTTTCGACTGCCATGTCTCTCTCTCGGTCTACATCTCACAGAATCACAGCATGCAAACATGATAGTCCTTACCTGGGTCTAATTGGATCACCAGTTGTGGATGTCCGGCGAATGCCCGAGCAAAACGGCTTGAGAAATTGGGAAATCGAGAAGTTGAGAAGTTGAGAAGTTGAGATGGCTCGGATGGTTTCTCAATAAGTTCAGTCTAGCTTCGTCCCGTTCGCTTTTAGAATAATTGGCATGACAGTAAATTAAAAGACCGAGCCCGAGTAGACTTTGTCTACTATGTCGTCCTCCCGCAATAAATGACTTTGCCAGACACTTGAAGGCATTGAATCTTGTGTGCTTGTTATGAAGGTACATTGCCGGTCTAGTAAAACGTTATGAATATACTATTGAAATACAGAATTGTGGCCATGCTTGTATTCTGACTTCAGTCAGTGTATGTGATGCTCATACTGCACTTCTTATTTCTTTTTCCCTTTTTCCTTTTTCCTTTTTCCTTTTTCCTTTCAAAAGATTGCGGGGAAGCGAAGCTGTGAATTGCAGGTTTGTCCCTGCAGGTTCCAGCAGCCTCGGTTTTACCTTTCCACTGCATCTCACATGTCAATACACGTTGTGATCATCAACTCTTCTGGGCTGAGTAGAGTATCGATCAAACAAAGTACAATATTAGTATTAGTACTATCAAAACACACAATATACCAACCTTACTATCGTCTTTGAATTCATGTGAGATAAACCTGAGCTTCGCAGAATGTCCAGCGACTTGGTCCGTCATCGAAATTCCTTGGAATGCCACACCTTCAGCCAAATACTTTACTCTAGAGCGAGGAAATGAAGTCCAAGTAGCTCGCGCATACTCCATATCGCAGAGTCCCGGTCTTCTTCAAAAACTCAGAAAGATGGCTTCGCAATCTACTTTGCGGTATTCCGATCCCATCGGCGCGCTTTATCAAAGATATGCGAATCTCATTCGTAGTCGAATACAGGGAGCCTCAAAGACAACAAAACTTTTCGCAACTTTACTCCTCACTATTTCGATAATATGCGGAGGTACTTTTGGTCATCGATCGTGGCAGAAACGAGCGGCAGAAAAAGAGCAAGGACAGAGATTACACAGGCGGAATTCTGGACTGAAGAATAAGGATGGATCGCGGGTGGTATTCGTACCATATAAAGATACAACCTCCAAAGTCACCATATATCCTACAAAACCTTTGACTTACGATGCTCATAGAAGACTTTTTCTGAATCCGCCCCGAGCTGCGGGACTCACGAATAGTCAACAAACTCCGCAGGTTCCACCTCCTCAGACGAAGCCGGGGTTAAATCTAGCATTTTTACATCAATTTCTTAGTCTCTTGAGTATAATGATCCCAAGATGGTCAAGTAAAGAGACAGGTCTACTTCTGAGCCATGGCATCTTTTTGTTGCTTCGAACATACTTGTCATTGGTTGTGGCACGATTGGATGGTGTGATTGTTAGAGATTTGGTTGCAGGTAATGGGAAAGCCTTCAGTTGGGGCATCGTAAAGGTAAGAGTGCTAGAGTTTGTTTCTTTATCTTTGGGAGGTCTATCAATTTCTCTTCTCACTTAATGTCTCTTTCAATTCGTTTTCTCGTTGCTCTTTAACAAACTCTAATCTTCAAATGACTGACTATATGAAAGTGGTGTGGTATTGGGGGTTTGGCTTCATACACAAATGCTATGATCAAATTCCTTCAATCCAAAGTTTCAATTGCCTTCCGCACAAGATTAACGAGATACATTCACGATTTGTATCTTAATGATAACCTCAACTACTATAAACTTTCAAATCTTGATGGAGGCGTTGGGCAAGGTGCAGATCAATTTATAACGCAGGACTTGACTCTTTTCTGTGAATCAGCAGCGAGTCTATATTCATCGTTAGGCAAACCTTTCGTTGATTTGTGTGTTTTCAACTATCAATTATACCGATCTCTTGGACCGTTGGCTTTGACTGGGTTAATGACAAATTACTTTTTGACGGCTTCAATCCTTCGACGACTTTCACCACCATTTGGAAAATTAAAAGCTGTTGAAGGACGTAAAGAAGGAGATTTCCGAGGTCTCCATGCCCGTCTTATTGCAAACGCAGAAGAGGTAGCATTTTATGGAGGTGCCAATATGGAGAAGAACTTCCTAGATAAAGAATTTAAGAGTCTCAAGAGATGGATGGAAGGGATATATACCCTCAAAATTCGCTACAACATACTTGAAGATTTTGTTCTCAAATATAGTTGGAGTGCATATGGTTATTTGCTCAGTTCATTGCCAGTATTTCTTCCAGCATGGGGTGGCCTTGGTGGAGTTGCGGAATTGGCGGATGTTTCTGTAGTAGGCGGTCGAGAAAGAGGTCGGATGAAGGAGTTCATCACCAATAAGCGACTTATGTTATCATTAGCTGATGCTGGTGGACGTATGATGTATTCGATCAAAGATCTCTCGGAATTAGCTGGGTATACGAGTCGAGTCTATACGCTGATTTCAACCCTTCATCGAGTTCATGCAAACACATACTTTCCTCCTCGAGCCATTCAATCAGAACTTTTCTCTCTTTCAGATGTACAGGGTACGACTCAAAAAGGATTCGATGGGGTCAGGTTGGAAAATGTACCTGTAGTCGCTCCATCGGTCTATCCACATGGCGGAGAAGAACTAATAGATTCCCTCTCTATGGTTGTTCATTCTGGTGAACATCTTCTCGTAAGAATTCTACCCCCCTTTCTTCCTCAATACCTCAAAGCTAACCTCTCAGATCTCCGGCTCAAACGGCGTTGGTAAAAGTGCCATCTCCCGTATCGTTGCCGGTCTCTGGCCTGTCTATCGAGGTCTCGTCTCTCGTGCCCGCACAACCGGAACCGATGGCATCATGTTCTTACCCCAACGTCCTTATCTCAGCGTCGGTACTCTACGCGATCAAGTCATCTATCCAGATGGCGAGGTCGAAATGCGTTCCAAAGGCCGTCGCGATATTGAATTAAAACGTATTCTCGAAGAAGCACGCTTGGGATATCTGCCTGATAGAGAAGGCGGCTGGGATACGAGAAAGGAATGGAAAGATGTACTTAGCGGAGGAGAAAAACAACGCATGGCTATCGCGAGATTATTGTATCATGAACCCAGATATGCGTTTATAGATGAAGGTACTTCTGCTGTCTCAAGCGATGTGGAAGGACTTCTTTACGAAACGTGCAAGGAAAAGGGAATTACGTTGATTACGATCAGTACACGAGCGAGTCTGAAGAGATACCATACGTATAATTTGAAGCTGGGATTGGGCGATGGGGGAGAGTGGGAGTATGAGAGGATTGGGACGGAGAGGGAAAAGATGGGGACGGAGAAGGAGTTACAGGAATTGAGGGAGAGGATGCAGATGGAACAGGCTTGGGAGGAGAGGAAGAGGGGGATTGAGAAGGAATTGGAGGAGGTGTGGGTGGAGGGGGGAGAGAGATTGGAGGGGATTGTGTATAGTGGGGAGAAAGAGGTGGATGGAGAGAAAGAGGTGGATGGAGAGAAAGAGGTGGATGGGGAGAAAGAGGTGGATGGGGAGAAAGAGGTGGATGGGGAGGGTGTGGCAGAAGATGGAGATGCAAATGTCAAGGTGGAGGGGCAGGAGGAAGTAGAAGTTAAAGATAACGGGGAATCTCCAGTTGAGAAGTGAGAGAATAAATACACCAAGATGAGAAAAGAATAAATAAACTAGGGAGACTCATTAAATCATTTTTGTATTTTAAAAATTTATATGTATGCTTGTGTGCATATGTGTATATTGTATGTAAGATCTAGAATGAATAATGAATGGAATTCAATTGAAGTATAAATAAATAGGTTTCTTGAGTTTGAGTTTTGAGTGTATATTTTCTTTAGGATGTTTTTCTGGGGGGAGCGGGGGGTGTATTGAATAGAGTTTGATATGGAATGATATGATGTGGATATGTATATGTAATTCATTTTTGTATTGTTTTGAGTTTTGAGATTCGAGATTCGAAATTCGAGATTCAAGCTTTGGAATCAAAGAATCGAGGTTTTAATCTTCAAATCTTCAAATCTGAAACTTCCATTCTACTTTCCAATTCTCATTTGTTGATGATAGATTTAGATTATTGATTTTTGAAGTGATTATTAATTGTCAGCCCATCAATAAACTAGTTATGATAGATACTATGTGATTATTATATTAATATATATATTACGGGATGGAGATGGAGATGGAGGAGGTATAGAAGTCAGAAAAACAAAGATGTAAAGATACTTACTTACTTGATACTTGGTATTTGTTTTAGTTGGTAGATAAATCATGAGATATTTCTCTAGATATCTCGGTATGTTTTCGAGAAGAGAGAGAATATATTTCATTCTGATTATTATCATTATTATCCATTGGATTATCAGATTATTAGTATTAATATAGATATCAATATTAATATCGTCAACAACATCAATATCAATATCAACACTAGTATTTTTCCTTCCTTCTTTTCTTCCATTTCTCTCTCTCTCATACTCGCCTCTTACCTTTCTTATCTATCTGTTTCGTTTTGTTTTGTTTTGTCTTGTCTTATAATACAATACAATACAATACAATATAATACTCTCTCTCTCTCTCTCTCTCATATAAGAACAAGAACAAGAATAAGAATAGTAAGTGAGTAGGCAAGCACAAAAAACAAGAAACCAAAAACCAAAAAACCAAAAACTCCAAAAGATGGAAAATGAAAGATGAAAGATAAGAGAAATAAAAATGACAAGACACAATCCATACAGACTTTATTACTTTTTGCGATCTATGAATGGATTTTGAGATGTAAGTAATGAATTATATTATATTGTATCGTAGATAAAATATATTTAGGAGGGATAGAGCAAACCGTGTGGGTGTCAACAGCAGAGAAATTGAAGATCTTTGGTGTTTGTACGAAACGTTCCATGTTTTGGGTTTAGACTTAAATCTTCAATCGAACAGATGGGGACTCCTTCTGAATTTCATGACTAGTGAGTTTACAGAATTTGCGGGTTCCAAAATGCAAGATTGTGTTAGGTTTTGATCATTATCGACTGCACTGGTGTTGACGTAATCTTATGTTTAAAAGGAACTTGAGAATGGCATATACATGAAAATAGACTTCATAAAAACTCATCAAACATTGATTAAAATTTGCACAGAAAACATTTGTCATGTCAATATTGTTGTTTGCTATTGATCCCATTCATTGAGCTTAAGCTAGCACACCTTTCAGAGATGCATGTAAAAACACCAATATTTGAAACCCCAACCCAGACTTATGCCACGAAACACTTAGTAGAAAGTTGATGGTCTCTTTGAGGCGAAGAGGTTGGCGGTCATGGATTTGGAGATGCGGTGAGGAAGAGGGAATTTGAGGTCCTTTTCGAGGAGTTGCTTGATGTATGGGCGCTTGACGTCTTCGGTCTTCTCGATCTCAACAACCTTGAGGATCTATTTGGGGAATCAGTAAATTGAGTTTCCTGATTTGGAAACAAATTGAACTTACGTGGATCGACCTGAAACGGGAACGATGTCTGGCAGCCATATCTTGGTACAAAGCCTCAACAGCATCGGTTCTTGACATCTCACGGTACTCCTTGTACATGTTGTGAGTTCCGGAGCGGGAATCATATCTGATCCAGATACCGAAGTTCTTAACCTTCATTGGGCGCTTCTCAGAGATCTGCAAAAGTGTAAAATTAGAATCTTGAAGCATTCGAATACGGCATTGTGTAATCGAATACCTCGTTCAAGCTGACGATTTCTCCATTTGCCTTCTTGACCTTTCTCAACTTCATCAAGAAGTACCAGAAACGAGACTTTGCAACAACGGTGTTTGGTGCAAAAATTCTCATGCGGTACAACTTTGGGGCTGGGTTGGCCTCGGAAGGCAAGTGACGGCCAATGACCTGGTATTCTCTAAGGCGACCTAAAGGAAAGCATGTTAGCTTCCAGAACTTCCACTCTCAATTGCGAATCCATGCGGTATCAGAAGATAGGTCCAACCCATGACTGGCATCATGATTATGTAGTTGATGATTATTGATTTGGCGATTTATCGACTCCAATGGAACGGTTAGAAAACAGGAGTTTTTCATTCATGCAGAGACGGCTCCGTAAATGAAGAAGCTGGTAATCGGTGCTTCGGTTTTTGAAATTCTCTTGGTCCCTTTCGTAAGATTCCCACTTCCAAACCACAACCAATAACTTCATCCGATTCGATTTTGGTCGCTCCAAATGCTCAAATCGAACGCATCTTTTTTCCTTGTGCCAATCATTGCATTGTCGTGAGGTCCGCAGAGGGGGATTGTCGAGTGGTGCGCAATTGTTGTGTCGATAATTTTTGTAGGGTCCATTCCATCGGATTGAAGAAGAAAATCTATATCTTACCCATCTTTATGGGGTTAGCTGACGTCGTTGATTTCTTTGCGATAGAGTTAAACGTACTGTGAAATTGTGTGGCCGTGGTTGTTGTCGTGATTGTCGCTGCAAATTTTGAAATTGATGGCTTCGCTCCTCCCAAATTGAAATTCTCGGTTGAAAATTGAAGCTAAGGGTTTCAATTTTTAGCAGCCCTAGAGATTCTGACCTTGCCTTTTGTGGCTTAGTAAATGATGTATCACGGGAAAGGTGGAGTCATGGAGTGTCAATAGCATGTTATCAATGGTGATTATTAATTTCATGAGAATCGAACTAAAGAAAGAAGCAATGTAATGAATGAATGAGATATGAAATCCATTGAAAGATAATTCCCATGACAGTACTCCAACCTCTCAGTAAAACGGTAGTTGTGATACCATAACAGTTTATTCCTTGCTCTACGGTTTTTCTACATAGATTCATGATACCCTGGCCAGCGTTCAAGATTTTTAGTCCCTCTTCTCTTCGCAGCAATCACACCATCAAGCATCACACTGGGTCATTGTTTCCTCTCAGGCCTTAATAAATTCCGTATCCGTTGTTCAAGAGCTGCAGAACCCATCTGAAATTGAAGATGGATGCGTTTTTGCATGAGTTCAAGGCCGCCTACAATGAGGGAAATGGGTACAGTTTATCCATGACCCTATACCCTATCGCCCCTGCTTCAACCCCCAACAGACTTCGAGAATTCTATCGAAGTACAAATTTCGAACATGTCAAGAAGGATATCGAATACCGACTTCTATATGATGATCGATCTCCGTTGAATTGTTCGGTGGAAGAAGGTCGGGCATGGGTGGACGTTTACTGCGCCTTTTGGAAGTTCATTGGCTTCATGTCCAATGCAGAGGCTGCTCCTGAAGACAACTCAAAGGTATGAAACTGGATATTTGAAATGGAGGAGAGTATAATATGTGTCACTACTACTTGACTCGATGTGTTTAATAACACGTGATGAACTTGCGATTTCTATTGCTGCCATTTTCTGGTTTTACTTTTTATACGCTCAAAGATTTAGCTAACAATTGTTTAGGATGCATGGACGAAGGTATATGAATCATGGAAAGAAGTAGCAAATGCTCTTCATCGTGGCTATAGAGCCTGCGGATTTGAGGCTTGGACTGTACCTTGCTTATACGTAGCTGGCAAATATTTACGAATCTTTGCCATCAAAGCAGATGAAGCAACTGGCACCGTGTCGAATGCAGCTATGAATTACCAGGATGATTTGAATCCAGAGTCGGAGACAAACGAGAAGCTAGAAGATGCTGCTCGACAACTGAATCGCATATTCACATTGTGTCTCAGCGACCGAGCATCCCTTGAAGAGTCTAGAAAATGGGCTACTTACAATATTATTAATCTGTTGTTCAAGACCTACTTCAAACTAAACTCTATCGGATTGTCAAGAAATATCCTCAACGCAATCCAGGCAAATAGAGGTGATATGCCGAGTCTTGAATCTTTTCCTATGTCTCATCAGGTGACGTTCAAATATTATTGTGGGGTCATATATTTCCTTGAGGAGCATTATGAAGAAGTAAGTTTATCACATCACAATTCTTTTAATGTGCAGTCCTGACAAAAAAATTTAGGCAGAGAAATATCTTACCGAAGCTTGGAGATTATGTCACAAGAGTGCCGTCAAAAATAAAGAGTATGTTCACAATCGCATCGCTAAATGTTAATTAAAACAGCCACTAATCACAACATCAGACTCATCCTTACCTACCTAATTCCATGTCACCTCTTAACAACCCACACTCTTCCTACCCCGGCCCTTCTTCAACCATATCCGAAACTCCAAAAGCTTTTCGGTCCTCTCTCGCGGTGTATCAAAAAGGGTGACCTTGCCGGTTTCGACGCCGCTCTCCTAGCCGGTGAAAACGAATTCGTCAAACGTCGTATCTACCTCACCCTAGAACGTGGCCGCGATATCGCTTTACGCAATCTCCTACGAAAAGTATTCATCGCAGGAGGTTACGAAGAAGCCAAGGAACCAACTGCTGCACCAGTAAGAAAGACAAGAATCCCAGTTGCGGAATTCGCTGCTGCAATTAGTATTGGGAGTAAAGAGACGATGGAAAGCGATGAAGTGGAATGTTTACTTGCAAATATGATTTATAAGGTGAGTCATATCTCATATCCTCATTTGCGCCTGAATCTTGTCCTTTGAATGAGTTAAGTTGCTAACACTTAGTCTATAGAGCTTGATGAAGGGTTACATATCACGAGCACATGGGATCGTGGTATTAAGCAAAGGCGGCGCATTTCCTGGAACAGGCGTTTGATGATTTTTCTTAGCGGTAGTGAAACGACAATGATATCAATTACATCATGCAAGATAATCACGCGTGGATATATAAAATTATTCTATTCGGCGATGTCTGCAACATACTCGTCATTTTGTAAGTTCAAAGATTGGTACCGAGGACATTTGCCTCCTAGGCAACCGTTGATTCGTCTCACTTCGGTCCAATATGTACTCGGCGATATACATGATTTCAGCATTTAGTAACGAGTATTGATTTTTGATTTCTCCTCACTGTACATACCACACCCCCACACCAAGATATTCATTCGTATATGATAGTTCAGCAAAATTCACACGAGATAGGTGGATGCATACATACATACATATCATTCTCTCTTCTACTCATATATCTCTCGTTTCCTTTTCCATACATATATACATAGATGTAGATATACCTACCTACCTTGAATATCTTAACTTCTACCATCGACCTACATCTCGAATACTGTTTTTGTATTTCATTTCATATGTTCTGTTGTTCTGCTATTCTCTCCTCTCCGCTTCACACACAGTCCGTATTGTATGTTTTACGTATACGCTACTTTGGTCTCACTTCTCATAGTTCACAAATCGTTTTGTGTACTCTTATCTCATCTCATCTTATGTTAGGTTCTCATCTCGTGCTGGGTTCTCATGTTGCCTTGGGGTGGCTTGGTTTTTATATCCCGCCATTCCATCATTTCATTATTCAATAGATAGACAGATAAATAGATAAATAAACCCTCCGGATGATATCCCAGGAAGACAGAGACAGAGACGGGGGCGAGGGGAGGGGAGGGGGTAAAAAGCCCTAGATTCTTGAATCACATTTGCATTTCTTTCTTTCTTTCTTTCTTTCTTTCTCCACTTTTTCGAAACTGATAAAATGGAATGGAATATATTGGGTTTATATCAAGAGAGACTGAAATTATATATACATACATACATACATATTATATCCACATCACAGATCACAGAATTTCCAATCTCGATTCCTCGCGATAAAGAATGAATGAGTATACATAAGTACTACTGATATTGATTGATTGATAGATTGATATTAATACTTGATAAACTGAGAATCAACGTTAATATTAATACTAATTCCGTCTCATATCCCTATCCATATGCATATCCACATATTATTCCCAGAAGCAACAACTCGATATCAATCAATATCATCAAACCCAAAACTAAAATCATGAAATCTAGTTCTCCTCTCCCCTTCATGTCTTTCCAATTGCTCATCGCCTCGCGTTATATTCTGTTCTGTTCTATCCCGCAAACTCGAATGCCATTTTGGTTTGCTTTTCTTGCTATCGTATCTTATTTCCATCCTCTCTTCCATCGTAAAAATAGTGTGTATAAGATTGAATCCCCCCCTCCCCCCTCAGGAATCTAACATAACATAAAGTAGCGCAATGGATAGATGACATGAATGAAAATCCCCAGAGTGGAAGTAAGAAAAACGAGAACAGAAGATAGATAAGTAGTACAGTCCCATTCCATCATCCGATCCATCGTCCCGTCATATCAAATTAATTGACCTGTCCTGTCAATTTGATATGTTCCACCTTTCCCTGTCCTGTGCTGTACTGCTTTCCCTACATCCTTGATGGAATGATGAAGTGCCCCATCTGTAAAACGAAATGAAACGAAATATTCAAATAACAAGACAGAAAAAAAAGTCATAAAAATAGTTAACACAAGAACAATAATTATACATGTGGCGTCCTCCACCCCTCCCGTGTTTGCATCTGTCCATTCGTTCGTATCGCCATCTCGGCGGTGTTGGTAAGTCGTGATGAAAAGTAAAGCCAAATCCTAAGAAAAATAATCCAACGTGAAAAGATTAACAGAGCACGAATGATCATGAAAAAGAAAAAGAAGGAGAAACGCTAACACTAACGCCATGGTATCAAAAGAAATAGGAATTAATGTTTGTTATGTGAAGTAAATGGTGGAGTATCATGAGTTTTAATCGAGTTAAATTGAGACCAAAGAAGTCAAAATTGTGTGCAGGATAGAAGAAGAATGTAAACGCAACGCTTGTGTGAATATCATGGAAGAAGGTAAATAAGTGAAATGAAGTGAGGCGAAGAGGAGAGAAATGAAGATATCATCAGGACGAGTGTTATGTCCTGGTGCGACACCTGTCTGGAAAGGAAATCGTGTGGTGTTGGGTTGGCTCGAGATAAGATGTGAGTTGCAACCACAACTCAATGAGTCCTGAAGCTTTTTGGTGAAGCACTACACTCATAATTAGTTAAAGTTCAATCCATTTGCACGTATCATTATACAACATCAGGGTAGCAAGTACTCACGCAACAACATCATCAACATGATTAGCCAAAGCAACAAACAAGTCAAAAAACAACGGTGAGCCTCCCTGCAACATCTCCAATTGCATCGTCCCACTTCTTTTGAATGTGCTTCGACTTCTGATAATGAGAGCAAGATAATGAGCTCGCAGCTTCGAGTCGGTATCAGGTGTATTGCCATATGCATAACGAGCCGATGAGAGAATGGTACTGCATTGAATACCCGATTCTTTCTTCTATTAGCGATGACAGCAAGAAAGTAAAGGGGGAAAACATACGAAGCCCCTGTTTTCTCAATGCCAATCGTTGAAGCTCCTCTAACCCATATTTTCCCGCCGCACAATAAATAACTGTATCCTTCAACAATTCGCCATCAATAGAATGATGATGAATAGTCGATTCCTTTCCATCTCCATCACCACTTTCCAGCTCCCATGTGTTTTTGCGTTTGTTATGTACGAGTCGAGGATAGTAATCTCCTTTGTATAAATATTCGAGTACGGAGGAAAAGATCTCGGGTTCTTCGTCGGGAAGTGTAATGCGTTTGTTGATCGTTTCCATGTACTGGCTTCGGCAGGCGGATTGAAAGAAAGAGGATAGACAGAGGACATCCTCGTGAGCAGCAAAGAGTCTTTGGTCGCGACCGACGGCAATAGTAATTATGGATGAGGTCAATGTGCTAGATGGAGTCAACAATCGTGATAATTGAAGTGTTGTGTTCGACAAACATACTTGGGAGAAGAAATTTGTTCAGTTGGAGGTTTACGAGTAGTTTTCTCATGACGATGCTTTGATACTGCATGTTCTCTAAATGAAGATTTTCCTTTATGACGACGACTTCTTGAAAAACTCTCTGTTGTTTGTGATTTATTGAAGCTTTTCGTAAACATTCTCGGTGGTTGCTGATTAAAATGAAGTCTGCGAGAAGATCGATTGGAGATCACGACACTGTATTCTACCACACAAACAGGAAATGAACGTCAGTGATACCAATCGATGAATAATTTGACCCGAAATATTAATGGCGCCTCATTGATTGAAAGAAAGAATGTTCTCATGAGAAGTGGGTGGTCACTTTATATATGTATTCATAGGCAATCAACAGACTAACGCGTTCTAGGACTGGAAGACGCGATTGACCAGGATAGAGTGATTGCATAAGTGTGCGAAGCCTACACCAAAACAGGTGACTCTCAATGATTTGGCCTTAGTTCTGATTGCTGCCTGGTTTGGTTTTAACATGCCATTGGAAGCTTTTCCTGTCTGCAGCAGTAGAGTCAGGGAAGCTGCATGAGAGGTTCAAGCAAATTTTATTTTTTCGGTGAGACAATTGTGTATGTCGGTATGTATATCGTATCGGTATGGATGTGAGAGCTGGCTTGGAAGGGGAAATCAAGGATTACGGGGCTTTTTTTCTGTATCCAATGAACGTCACCTCGCTGTCTAATGAAGCCAACGGAGTCATATAGGTGGTAATGTTGGGCTTCAATCACTATATCAGGCCCGAGAGTTAGATATTTGTAGGTCTATTGCATGGAAGTACAAATAAAGCAGCATTCAATCTATTCCCAATACACGAGCTGAGATGAGATATCGATAGAGACGTTGTTTATATCCCTGCTTCCCCGGACCACTCATTGCACAGATCAGGATGACAAGGTTTAGGATATCCCCTCAAAGGTTGGCAGTGATAAAAAGAACGAAAAGTAAGGCTGCTGTACTTTGAAGTCTTTTTCAGAGGGGTTCTTGCTAGAGAATTGGAATGCCATGAAATCCATTCAGTTGTAAATACTCCACACTTATCAAAATAGTCATCTCTCGAAGTCCAACGAGCGAATGGTCATGGAAATTGATCGTCCAAGGTATCGATGAATTGGGGAGAATGTTGCACATCGCACATCGTAGGAATGGATGCACGGAAGCAAGGAAATGCAGTGACCTTGAAAGCTGGAAAATACACGCAACGCTAAAAGTGCTAGTATGGCATCTTGGTGTGACCCGATGGTTCGGAATTGCCTGTATGAGATACGTGAAACTTGTGAAGGTGTAGGGGATAGAAAGTACAGATGATATCTTTTTCTAGAGGGTGTCAAAACTTAAATAACGAGGCTCGAGCGAAGATTAGATGGCAGATGAGGAACGGGGGCTGGGAAAAGAAGGCAGACAGAATGGAAGAGACGACGAAGAGAAAAAGGTTATCGCGTCTAGAGGAGCATCAGTGAGCACACGGGCTCACGTGATTCCTTGAGAAGCTGTAATTGATTTCGAAATAAATCCATACCAGGTAATGAAATTTACAATATTCAATTTCGAAATGCTAGCTGTGATAAAGGATCGTAGTATCAATAGAATCTTATATTTCTGTCTTGTTTGCTGAGTGTTGAAGCTAAAAAGACTGTCTCACTAGTTCACGCATCACTAGTAGTAGACTATCGGTTTTGAGACCAGACGAATATATATACATATGAGTTTGATAAATTATCATCAACTATTTTACAGCTCCACGGTACTCTAAATTGACGACATCTCGTATAGCCTCTGCAATGATCGCACTTCCACCCCCACGAACCAAAACCTCATTATGCAACGCACTTTGAATGACTTCTCTCCTCACCTCTAACGCAAGATCCGAGCATCTCTTCTCTAACATTCCTCCATGCGAGTGTGGCACCAACTCGTCTTTTCCAGCTTGCAGAATAAGAATCTGTGGTGGTTTTGATCCGGACTTTCGCGTCCGTTCATGTATTTCGCCCAGAGCTTTCCAACTATCAAGGTGGTTCCTCAAAAATGGGTGAAGATGCCGATATGGAAGCCATTTTTGTGGATAGAGTGTCTCTAGCATAGCTTTACTGTAGATATAACACTGATTAATCTCAGATTATCAAGAATTCTCAGGAACAGAATACTTACATGCCCAGGAAGGGAGTCTCTAAAATCAATTTCTGCAGACGCAATACATCTGAAAATATTCCACCCTTCGCCGCCAGACCTGTGACAATACCCGCTCCTATACTTTGACCCCAAAGAACAATATCACATCCACATGAGCCTGGTCGTGCTTCAAGATCTTTCTTAACCCATTGCATAGTAGCTTCTGCATCTTTCATGAGTCCTTTTTCTGATGGCCTCCCTCGTGATTTCCAATACCCTCTATAGCTGCAACATACAAATACGTATTGTACAGACTCGTTGTGAGCATAGGATATTTTTTCCAGTTTTCGTGGAACAGTGGAGAGGAAAGGAAGTCTTGGTGGTAACGATGCTGCATTACCTACACTTATGTGAATACATATGACCACACACTGAAAAACAGGATATAATAACCTTGGAAATATAAGACATAGACCATTCGACGTCTACCTTGATCTTTTGTAGCACTGCCACAAGATACCTCTGCAACACATAGGCTGATAGCAGTATTATCTGTAGATATAATTTTCTCTTCCCTCCATTTTATGCCCAGACATTCTTTTTGGTAATTTGCGATAGTTTCTTGTCTGGAATTTGGAGGCAACCCGGGCTATTTCTACTACATGAGATATGTAGAATAAGACAAAATGAGAGAACTTACCATGTATATGATTTTATTTTGAAATGTTACCATCATGAAGCATTTCCCTACCTTGACTTAGCATGGACATCATTGGGTTGAAGTGCCAAACAGGAAGATAGAAATACGCTGCATTGTGTTGTGCAATGCAACGTACATTCTCTTTACGAAAAGAACAAAATAAGAACTTTTTCGAGTCTGATGTCAATTCACAAAGGAAATCATGGACTTCATGATCAATAAGGAATACTGAACTTTCAATGCTCCCAGATGTCCTGAATCGCTTTCCTTTGAATGATACATAAAATCATGTAGAAACCCTACTCACAAGTCCACATCGCCACCCCCAGTCCCAAGAAATACAAAGGCGGAACAAGAACCATGGGCACCTCAAAGAAACCACGCCGTTGATACTGTCCATATCCATGAGGCTTTCGTAAAATACACCTTGCCTGTTGAACAGGGAATCGAGGCGTCCGAAACATTCTGACTCAACGTTTCATTCAATATCAAGTATTTATTGATTCTGTGACTCATTGGAGCTCTCAAGAACTGATAAAGTCATTCATCCGCATTGTTGCCATTGTTGGGGTTTTTTTTGTTTTGGATGGTTTAGATATTTTACGTATTACTATCAAGTTCTGTCAGCCACACTTCGCTCGTGAACCACCACGCGAGCCACACCTTTCATCAGAACCCCTCGCCACCCCACCAAATATAACCTTATCATTATCAGGCTAATGATGCAAAATTGACCGAGACTAGGTAGAAACAGCGAGTATCTGTTTGGAGAAGAATGGAATTCGAAGATAAGGGAAACTCTATATCTTTGATTCACTTGAGGAAATTCAAGCTTAGAGGCACTTATTGCTATTGATACAGAAATTAATGGTATTCAAATCACCCAGAGATCAAACTTCGAGTGTCTAAAGTTACAAGTCATCTTCGAATACTGATACAGTACCAATTCCGGTAATTACCTGCATAAGTCAGCACAAGTTAAATTTCTGGCGTCACTCCACTGCAAGCACAACAAACAAACAAACAAACATACATACATACATACATCACATACATACGTACCCCTCCATAATAGCAAATTTATTTCGACACAGCACGGCAGACTTCGCTGTATAAACTCATAAAACGATATCCAAACGAGCACTATGTCGAACGAAGAAGATAAAACGGCGAGCAGTCTATCGCATATTTCCATCAACGGGGAAGACGTCGCAGGACATGATGCGCAAGAATCGAACCCGCCACGCAGTAGCAGTGGCTGGGATGGAAAATTACGTGTAGAGAAAGAAAATGGCAAGAAGCTAGAACTTGCTAACCCGGAAGCTATATCTGATCCTGAATATTCAGATGAGGAGAATGTCATGCCGGGAGAAGTTATCAATGCAGATGAAGGTATACATCCCTTTCCTCGTCCTGGTCAAAAATATCTCTTTTCTTCTACATGCATACTGATATCACAAAGATCTCCTTGACGACTATCCCCTCGATACCGAAGAAATCGACCTAGTACACGCACGCATTTCCTCCATCCCTTCCCTTCGTCTTTCACGCTTCACCCAAGTCCAACGTCTTTGTCTTCGTCAAAACACGATCAGTGCAATCGAAGATCTCTCTTGTCTCGCATCCACCCTCACCGACCTCGATTTATACGATAACCTAATCGCGCATATCCGGGGGCTCGAAGATCTCATCAACCTCACCTCCCTCGACCTCTCCTTCAACAAATTAAAACACATCAAGAAGCTAAACCATCTCACTTCCCTCACCGACCTCTATTTTGTGCAGAACAAAATAACCACCATCGAGAACCTCGAAGGACTCTCCAAGCTACGCAACTTAGAACTTGCCGCAAACCGAATCCGGGAAATTCAAGGTTTAGACACTTTAACAGGATTAGAGGAACTATGGCTGGGCAAGAACAAAATCACCGAGATGAAGAACCTAGACGCATTGCAAAATTTGAAGATTTTGAGTATACAAAGCAATCGCATTCGAGATATCACAGGTTTGGACAAACTTTCAGGCCTGGAAGAATTATATATCTCGCACAATGCCTTAAGTTCACTCTCGGGTTTGGAATCTTGTTCTCAGCTGCGCGTGCTGGATATTTCTAATAATGAAGTATCTTCTTTGAAGGGGTTGGAGGGGCTAAAGGAGTTGGAAGAGGTATGGGCTAGTTATAATAAAATCGCAGATTTCAACGACGTAGAGGAACATTTGAAGGACAAGGAAAAGTTGAATACGGTTTATTTTGAGGGAAATCCTTTGCAGTTGAAAGGGCCAGCCTTATATCGAAATAAGGTTCGCTTGGCGTTACCACAGGTTATGC
Source organism: Botryotinia calthae (assembly GCA_004379285.1). NCBI lineage: Eukaryota > Fungi > Ascomycota > Leotiomycetes > Helotiales > Sclerotiniaceae > Botryotinia > Botryotinia calthae. The sequence continues at coordinate 59,003 of PHWZ01000013.1, forward strand.
AGATTGACGCTAGTAAGTTCTCTCTTCTCATGTCATAGGCTTGGACTTATGCTAACGTTACGATAGCTTTTGTTAGGGTGTCATAGAATATTCTTTGTACAGGCAGGAGGTTGGCATGTATAAATGGAAGGTGGTCAGAAGGTTATATGTGCACATACACGACATAAAGATGTTATAGCATGGCGAAGGAGTCCTTGGTGAGAATTAATGGGTATTCATGGATATCACAGCGTGCGTACACGAAGGAGCACGTCGCAAAGTGGATGATAGAACTTTATGGGTGGAACAATTGCTTTTGTTCAACGCTTCAACTATCTAGATACTATCGCAAGAAATGAAGCGATCGAAAGCGCAGCAAAGTTTGCCATAACAACCTTTATCATATTTATCATGCTTATGCGAAAATGTGTAATGTTCCGAGATACTAAGAGGTCGGTTGTTAGTAAGGGGGACGGGGACGCTAAAAACAAGCTTCGACGGGAAATTCGGCGGGAAAAGTTCAAACTTACATCGGTAGGGTTGTTGAATCTCAAATTTCGGTCCAATTTAGTAATGGAATCTAAATCTTCCTTCTCCAAATTGAAATCGGTAACGTGTAAGTTTTGTTCCAGGCGGGATTGGTTGTTGGACTTGGGGATGACGGCGAGACCGCGTTGGGTTGCCCAGCTGTTAGAAGTTAGCATTGTCTGACATAGCGGGAGGATAAAGGGAGGGGAAAGGAAGAAGGAAGATGACTTACCGTAATAAAACTTGAGCCGGAGTCTTCTTGATCTTCTCGGCAATCTTCAGGATATCTGGATGCTCGAAAAGAGGGGGTGTATTTTGAGCGTGATCCCATCCAAGCTCGATGAATGATTGTGGACCGAATGATGAGCTAGATATTTGCATTAGTACACAATTCCCTTCAACAAATTCCCCAGAAGAAAACTCACTAAGCAGTAACCTTAATTCCCTCACTCTCCGCCAACTTCAACAAAGTATTCTGCACCAAATATGGATGATGCTCAATCTGCAACGTTGCCGGTCTAATTCTTGCATATCTCAACAAATCGATCAACAACGCACCCTGGAAATTGCTGACTCCAATACTCTTCGCCAATCCCTCATCAACCAATTTCTCCATCGCCTGCCAGGTTTCCTGAATACTGGCTTTGGACTGTTGCACATCGCCTTCCTTGTCGCTGTACTGCCATCCGGGCGGATAACGCACCGCAGGATCCACATAGCGCAGCGCAACCGGGAAATGCACAATAAAGAGATCGAAATAATCAATACCCCAATCGGCGAGCTGTTTGCGTGTGATGGGTCCCACGCGGTCGCCGTCGTGGAAGGAATTCCAGAGCTTGGATACGATGAAGAGGTCTTCGCGTTTGACGAGGCCTTCTTTGATGGCGCGTGCGACTCCTTGGCCGGCTTCGACTTCGTTACCGTAGTCTAAGATGCTTAGTTAGTGGTTTGTGGTTTGTGCTGGGATTTGAGCGGATGGCAGGAGGGGGACTTACCGCATGCACCGTCGAATAGTCGATATCCGGTTTTAATGGCGTTGTAGACTGTATCGGCACAGGTGGCATTGTCGACTTTCCACAAGCCGAAACCGACTTGAGGCATTTCATGGCCGGAATTGAGTTTGAGGGTTGGAGAAGCCATGGTTGTTGTGATTTATTATTATTCTGATTCTTTGACGATGGAGTTTTCGAGGGAAAGGATGGAAAATGGCAAAATGGGAGAGATGGAGAGAATTTGTTTTGTTTAATATGAAGTGTTCTTTCCTCTTGGAGAGCGGGGTTAAGTAGTCAATAACTTGTTTGATAAATGATGAGAAGGTGGGATGGATGGTGGGGTGTGGAGGTGGGGCCAAACCTACAAAGTCAAGAGAAGAAACTCGTGGAAAGTTTGGGTGTTACGATGAGGATGAATCTGATTGAACGAAAGAGAATATTCTTTTATTCCTATTTTTATTCACTTCTTCCACTTCATGGATATGTAACAATACATCCATCCTCCAATGTTGCAATCGCGCTCCCCTAGCGATAGATCATCATCTTCCCACCAAAATCACAATGTAACCCCGCTATTAACAATCCCACCACATGCCATCCATCACAAACAACAGGATAGAAATGTATTGTATTCATCTACCTCTCACCACCACGTCGTAAACCTTACACTCTCTCATCCATCTGTATCTGTACATACGTTTTCCATGCATCAAAGTACCGATAATACGAATCCTCATTTCCGAAAGGATAGTCCCGCTTGAGGCTGAATGCAAGCAAAACCTTGCTCTTTAGCCTAAATGGTAAAGTTCGGCAAATTTGTCAATTCTTCCGGCTTGTGTCTGGGTGGGTGAGTGAGGGATTTGATTCAATTGCTTTGCTTTGCATTGGATTGATACGTTTGGGAGAAAACGGATTTTAGCATGATTGAATTGAGGGCTTGGTTGTTGACCCGGATTTAAATGTTGTACGGAGATGTACGATGTACATATGGGTGTGGAATTGGATACAATAATTGTGCTTATGGATTAGTGTTGGTGGTTAGCGAGGTGTATTCAGGGGGTTGATACAACGTGAACGGCGGGTTTCAGTCGAGGAGTTTCTACTCCTTGGAATGGGACTAGTGTTCCGATGTTCGAGTTTACTTTTTGGGTTTCTTATTCCAGGGTTGATGTTTCTGACTTTATTTTCAAAAATCAGAGGGGTCGTTACATTTACTTTGTCGTCGTTGGGTAAAGTCAAAACTAGGAGCGTCCGGTGCAAAAGTTTTCTCTGTTGACAATTGTCTCTTAAGTTGAGAAAAGTGCTATGTATTTTGACACTATTCTAGGGGAACTGGTGGCGGTGGTGAGACCTAGAGCTCATGATACACAAAGCTGCGTATTGTTATTCGTACTTTCAGTAGAAGTTGATTGTTGGGCTATGGAAGTTTGATGCTAGTCTACGAAAAGAAAGAGGGAAATCACGAATTGTATTCATTGCAGATCGGACCAGCGGTATGTTTTGGATTTCAAGATGTCCCATGCTTTGGTGGGATCTCCAGTGAGTTCTGCGAATATTGTACATTGTGGGCATGTCAAATTTTCCAATGGATCGAAAACCATAGTGTGAATTTTGTGATATCTTAGTAAATCACGGAAACCTGCATCATTAATTTATCTCTAGCTAAGTACACAGATATCCCATCACTTTTTACTGAGTCAACTATCCTGCTTATTGAATTCATCAATTTCCTCATCAGTCGGACGCAACTTATTCATAGGCTTCTGATTCTCGACCCGTACGAGTTCGTATCGATACTTCCCCTCCTTCTCTGGAATAGGGTTCTTGCCAGTGATTTTATAAAGACCATCATATCTATAGCCAACAGGGGGCGCGTGAACAGAGTTAGAATTCGCTCCACGAATAACTCGAATCGATATGCCCTTTTCGAGGCTCAAATCCATCAAATTTGTACCGTCGCCACAATATCCGAGGGTCTTGTGAGTTCATTAGCTATATGCGTGTGGTCTCATGAGAATATTAACATACGTTACCGTTGTCGATGTTCTTGTAGCCTTTCTTGCCACCGCCAGATCCCACAATGATAGACACAGCTCCAACACCAGCCTTTCCACAAACCCCCTTCAGTATGGCTCCATGTGCCCTATCTCTTATGAGGCTAATCGGATAAGGCCACCAATCTCCGATGAGATGGCCATTATGGCCTGAAGTATACGGATCTCTCTCATCCTTCCTCCATTCTTTGTAATATTCTGGCGGTTTGCTCCTTTGGAATCTCATCCTCCGAAACATATAGCCCTTTACATACTCGAACTTTACTTCGGCGGCATCGGTGTTTGGAAGATTGAGTCTGTCGATAGCCTTAAGATCGACTTTTGGATTCTCGATAATCGTAGACATGGGAATTGCAGACATTATTCTGAAGGTATTTTGAGAATCGCGTATGCTGTGAGGGACTGATGTAAGCTGTAGTATCTGTGAAACTACTCTCGCAGAAGCAATACGGGCTTCCACAATGTAGAAAGATAATTCAGAAGTTTAGGTTGCGAAAAGTACTACAGAGTTTGAAAAGAAAGTGGCAGATCGGGTTAATACATGCAGTTTTTGTAGTCCGTTGCTGTTCATTCGCTATTTGCTTTTCTCAGTTTGCATCCTAGCAACTGCATGATTTTCATGTCAAACCTTCGTTGGGTATTGAGTAATTGACAGACATCATGGGTGGATAGAATATGAATCTTCAGAATTCTTCATGATTTGACTTACGGCAACTCACAGATTGACAGACTCTGCTTGCCATTGAAAGTTTGAAAAAGAGACTTCCAGACTCACACAGCAGAGTCGTTATGGTATTCGATTGGTCAGCTTAGCAGAACATTTGATTTGCTATCCTTGGTACTTGATGTTTTGGAGATATGCTGAATAGATGTATTTTTTATAGACTGGTTGGGATTGGAATAAAGTAGATGTAGCAACCGCTCAATTCTGAGTCATAAATCTCTAACAAAATTTAAGGACTTTCAGGTGTCTCTCAAACCCCAAGACCCTTAGCAAATAGATTGAGTCGCCACGTTTTCTAAGACGAGACTCCCTCCTAAAGTGAGCTGAACCGACATTTTGTCCGTCGTAACAAACTTCACAATTCTGAATGTAAAGTAAAGACGATAACCAGGCGTCAATCAAATCAATTGGTAGCCCCTCTTCCTCCTCATTTATAACCACCATCTAGTGTCGAGAGAAGGAAAAGTAGTACGGTATGGCATCTCATCCCAGTATTTCTAATTCTTACAAAACAACCCCTAATATACATTCGCAATAATGTTATCGATTCAAGTCCTTGGCACCTGATAGTCCTCCTCAAATGAATCTCAACTCGATACACAGAAAGCCAAAAGACACACTCATATCAAGCCGATACCCCCCATGATACTGCAATTGCAATCTCTTTACTGGCTACTATTCTCAGCGAGGAATATCTCAAAAAAGATATCTTATACATACTCTTGGGTCAAAATTCTATTGATTCGACAAACAGGGGATGGTCAGTGAATCACAATCGCTTCTTCAAAACAAGGCAATCAATATGTTATAAAATTGGTCGTAGGAAGAATGAAGATGATTCACTTGAAAAATAATCCACAATAGACAAGAATTCTTCCTTACTGTAGAGTCACTGATATACATCCAAACCATAACCATAACCCTATTATTCAAAAAATAAATTCCAAACCAACGACCCGCATGGGACTCGAACCCACAGCCTTTGCTACCGGAAAGCAATGCGCTACCATTGCGCCAGCGGGCCATTTGTGATTATTGTTGAAAGGGTTCTCTTTGAATATATCAAGATACCTTCCTTATCTTGGTATTGTGAAGTGAAGTGAAGTGAGACAAGCCACCGATTCAGAAGGAACCAAACTGATTCCAACTCCCCGCCATGAAAGTGGCTTGGATAAGGAATGTAAATCGTATGCAGGGAAGAACGAATGAGACTTTTGCTTGCCAGGCAGCAGATGCTATGACAGTTCTCATATTAAGTTAAACATGCGAAATTCTGATGAATGTCAAGTATGGAATCCTTTTTGTGAATCTTGGGATCAGCTCGTATACCACTGGCAAGCAACCAAATCCATGAAATCTAATCCATGAATCATCAGGTTGCAATCAGTGCAGGTAGATCAGATTTATAAGACTAGCATTCGTTCACGCGCGCCTGAGAAAGATCATCTATTCATGCTTGTATCAATCGTATTGAAATTCTGTAGCCAGATTATTATGTACTTTAAACCCATTCCGTCTAACTAATTACACGTGTACCTCCTATTCCTTCCTTCATAAGATGAGTATCGTACCAATCATCAACCATCGAATACTCCCAAATTAAATAAACAATAAAGAGCGTCCTGGGTATCCCGTTTCCAATTTTCCCAACATTAAAATTAATTTCGCATATTCTCATATTCTCATCCCCTACCAACTAAATGTCATCATTTCAGGATTCAGCGCCACAGGCAGAAGTAAATGACTAGCAACCATAACTCCCAGCGGAAAGATGGCAATGAAATCATCGATGTTATAACTCCAGGGCAAGAAAGGAGCTTTTGCCATAATGACCATTGCTACAATACCGAATATACACATCATGTATGTGTATTTGAAGGTCTTGAGTATCTTGGGTACTTCGATGAAGAAGTTGGAAAATTCCACTTCTTTTGAAGTGGCACCCCATGTCATATCGATTTCAAACATGTGGCAGAGGAGCGCCTGGGACATGTGAACGGAGATACCACCGAAGAATATCATGAACATGAAACACCATTTTAAGTTTTCAATGACTAGAAAGGAACACGTTAGTTGGAGCGTCTTGGATGAATGTAGGCAGGTAGACGGGGAAGAGAGTAACGATGAAATTGGGAAGACTTACTAGCAGGAAGGAAGGATTTTTCACCAGAACGATGACGTTGTACGGCAAGACCGACATTACCCGCTCCAGTAAACACCACAGTGATTGCGAGCCAGTTTTGCCATGAATCGACGTAGGCACGATCGAGATATCCATTCCAAAGACCGACGAACACATAATTTGCAACACAAATTATCCATGCACTACCCAATGCATAGTATGTACCAATGTATGCAATGATTTGAAGTTTGGAGCTAATATCGATACTAGAACAGACGAATTTGCGGAAGAGAGGTGTAAATGGAGACTTCCATAACCATGTTCTAATAGGGTTGAACATAAGCTCGTTACATCCATAAGCTATAAAACGGTAAGCAAGGTTCAAAAGCATGAGAAATGATTGAACTTACCATATTTTTGCCAGCGGGTCAATTCATCATAAACTGTGAGAGATACACCTTCTTAAAACCCATCGCCAGCCCAGGCAGCCATGCGAATTGTATAGTGCTTGAGTTGTAATCGTAGGGCCATGTCAAAGTCCTCAGAGACACAGGACTCGGACCAGAATCGTTCATGTCCCTCTTCATCCTCGAAAGCGATCTCTTGGATAGCAGCCCATCGGAGAATTGCATTGTGCCCTACAAACGCAGCTACACCACCATTGGCAACACCGTAACGAATAGCAGAGTAGATAAGGTTCGTGAAGAAAGTGATGCCATTTTCGAAAAAGTTGTGCGATACTTGCATGACAGCAGAAGAGAATTGAATAATGCCGACATCTGGAGATTGTTCCATTTCGCTAGCAGCATCAAGCAGACAGTCTTCCGGAACCTGAGTATCAGAGTCAATGAGCAGAATGTAGTCGCCGATTCTAATATTGCCTTCAGCCCATGCTTCAGGGTTCTCATCAAGAACATCTGACATGCAAGATTCAAAAGCTGCAACTTCGTCAACCTGAGTCCAAGTAGCTGGTCTTTCAATTTCTTGAAGTTTCTCTTCAATGGAATTGGATAAGGCAAGTCCGTAGTTCATGTTTGACGCTTTCTTGAACTTTCCTTTACGTTCGTATCCGTTTTGACCATTGGGAGGACGGGCTGTCCAGCCAAAGCCATGATCAGCGTAAAAGTCAATTCTTTGTTGTCGACTAGCTTCATCAAGAAGTTGGAGACCGTCGTCGTTGATAAATAAATTTGCAGAGCCTCCTTGCAATTCGTATGTAGAAATTGCTTTTTTGATTGAGGAGATCGTTGGGGCAATGACGGCAGCCAAGCCTTCTTTATACACGGGACATTGAATAGTGACATGTGGTAGTGTTGTGGTTAGAAGACGAGGAGGTGCTTTCGCAGAGAAGAACTTGGTGTTTCTATTCAGTTGCTGAATTGGACCGAAGCACTGCATGAGAACTCCGATTACAACATTTGTGAAGAACTATTTAAAGTTAGCAACCATAAAGACGACATTTGGTATTGCGGAGGACATACCAGGGAAAAGAAGCTGTATATTGGAGTGACAATTAGATAGAAGAGAGATATCCAATGATTCAATACTACGACTTCTATTGCCAGCTGAGCGTATCCTAAACCCATGATACAAGCCAGGAGGCAGATTGAACAAGAGACCATGAATGTGTTGAGGTACATGATTGGTCTCTCTTCAACGATAGACTGCCCTGACTCTTCGTCAAGCTCCCTGACCTGAGCTCGAGGTTGTGTTTCAGTCTTCTCGTGTTCAGTTGCATTCCAGATAGTCTGCAGTAGACCGTCCTCGATTGCTTTGGCTCTATCAAATAGCAGTGTTGGATCATCTTCCCAAACGACTAGAAGAGCCTCTCTAGCAATGAAAGCAGCATAGTGAGCTCTGCGAGCACGAGGAAGGTCTTCAAGTGTTGGTAGAATCTGGACTCGAAGGCCATTGGTAAGAGGGACATCAAGAGCGTCGGGCGATCTTGTCAGAAATGGTTGAACGACCGTGGAGTTGATGGTCATAGCAGCCTATAACCCACATTAGTATCATGTTTCCTGGCTAATATTAAGCTTAAAGAATGAAACTTACAGAAACGTTCATGATTTTCATCGCCCTACCAAAGGTGGAGCTAGCTAGTGCTGGAGGACGACAAAGGTATTCCGTCCTATCTTTGCGTACCATGACACCTTCATGCTGTCCCGAGTTATCCATGATCCACATCAGACCTCTTTGTTTCTGCCAAAGATAATTGAGAATAACTTGATGTCTGATATCATCTAAACGATTGTTGCTAGACAAGCTTTGCCTGCTCGATGCAGTAGGTGATGGGTCTGAATAGCCATGACGAGGAGAAACATTTTCAACGACAGAATTTGGGGCAGCTGGAGCTTTCTCTTTGCTTGATTCAGACTTCTCAGGCTTTGAGATCTTGAAATAGCTAAGAACACCCATGATTAAGAGAGCTTTAAAGAAGGTAGCTCAAGTAACGAAAGTGGTTTGCACGACGATGAGAGAAGGGAAACGGATATACACATGGACGAAGACACAAACACATAATATAGATGCTCATAAGAAGGCGACACCGACAGCCTACCATTTTTGCATGCCAGCTCAAGATAGACACAGAGCCACCCTCCAGCCAGACGGAAAAATTTCATGGGTTTGATCGGAGCACCACCTATATGATAGCGTCTAGAACTGAGCGCAAGTTGTGAAAAGCACGAACGTGGATTTCGACCCCAGTCCAATCGATATCCCCCGAAAGAAACTTTGGTACTTTGGACGGCTTTCCGCCGATCACCCTGAACCCTAGAAGATATCCCTCGAAGTTTCCACTTTAATTTATTGAACACAGCCAAACTCTCAGAAGTATGCATAATCGTCGGACCGACCAGTTCCCGAAAGAATGCTGTATTTCGAGCAGAGCTTTGTCAATTACTTGAAGCTATCCTTGGGAAGATCTATCGCTTGATAATGATCTAGGTCGGATCAGACAGGGGATATCTGCAGCTCAAACTATCAACAGGGAAACAAGCTGAGTTGAAGCCCTGTTGGCCTATGGTGTCGTTGTACATGAGGTGAGCGGATTTCTGCCTGCCTGCATGAAAATATTGAACTTTATAATTGGACAACAAGGGTAAACAAAATCATTCAGGGTTGCTTATCAGCATACGCTCGTATCCGCCAGGGGCTTCTAATCTCTCGCGATGCATATTGTAACAACTGAATGCGGTTTTTGACAGGCCAATGGTATTTCAATAATTAGTAGGGTCGTAGACGCGTCTAGCTGATATTGTTCGTCGTTTAGTTCTGACTTTGAGGCTATCGATGTCCAATGGTTCTATCTTCCAAAACCAGCGCTTTATCCGTCTGACAGTCGGAGAATTGTCGATTTAGGAAACGATACGCTTGAAATGGGCCCATTTCATGCCAAATAAGGAAGCTTATCGCCTAGCACCACTAAATTGGAAATCAGATTGAAGAGAAGGTAGATCCAACGTGGCAGCCATATTCTGCCCCATCCTGCTCGCTTGTATCCGACTAGAGAAATGGGACTACAAAATCCACCCAAAAGGCTGAATCTGGATATAACACCGTTCTAAAGTTCAGCTGAAGATGAGAAGATTCTTCTACGCCGTGTATAGGTATACGTAACCGCTTCAAGCGATGTTTTGCAAAATTTGGACGAATACGACTTAATGTGCCAGTTATCAAGAGGCGAACATACAATTTTCTACCCAGCCTCTTGCGCCAATCAATCTATAATGATCCACATATAACCCACATAACGCGGGATTTGTGGTGATGTTCTTCAAGGGCTTAATAACTATCAGCCATACATGAACCCTGTCGACTGACTGTCGTATCGAAATGCAGGATATGCATTCTCAACTCTCGTAAAAAGAAAATCGGAGTTCAATATTTGATATGCCGAATTTTTCGAGGTGCGCAGTACAGGCACAGTGTTGTAGTACATATGTGAACGATAAGTAAGTAATGCCGTCTAGGATGCTTTTTTTGTTGCCTTGAAGATAAACATGTGATTGATGTGTCAATGATATCCCAACAAATCCTAAACGAAGCACACTACATGATTGAACCACATATGAAAACGGCGTTGATGCGACCGTGCTACAATGATCAATCTATGATATGATGGTATGATAAGGACATACAACGTTATCCTGTTGTGTAACATCGGCCATATAAGTAGTTTAGATGTAAGCTTTCGAAAGCGGAATATTGTTGGTGGTTAGAAGTACTGACGGTGGAAGTGCGAGGCAGGCCGAGCTGCTGTAATGGGACAGGCACTCCAGACGGAGTGCGTTCCGGAAATTGTTCTGCTGTGTTACTGTAATATACCACATTTTATACCACACTTTAACGGTCGGAAGAGCAGGTAATCTCTAATGCCGAGTTGATATGACGTTTTCTGGGATGGTTCGCTTCCGTTAAGTTGTGGTACATGAAGATGTCGCCATTAATATCAAGAATGCAATATCATTTATAGTACTATACATTTGATGAACAGTTCAATCCATGAAACTTGGTTCTCATGCCCCCAATTGATCTATATTGAATGCAACAGCAGCCAACAGTAAGGTATTGTTGGCAAGGAATCTCCCGCCCCTTGTATGTTTTATTCCGATGCAGGCTGATAGTGGATCTTGTTTGTTTAGCATTTGCAGGTGAATGCGCATTGAAACTCAGGGTCAATCAAAATCAATATCCATATCTTGAAAATCATAGTATGTTGCTTTGTTTGTCCTGTCTAATAATAACTCAAATTCCATTAAACTTATCATATCCAAAGAAATCCTCCAGGGTCCATTTCCTATCCTAATTACGCCGATCGTTACAGTAACTCATTCCTGCCCAGTCTCTGTCAAGCTAAAGCTAATCACACTGTTGCCACATGTTCACTTGATCCACAATCATTTGTCCACTCTTCTCCCATGTAGGAAGCCACTCGTTTCGAGCTTTCCAGAAATCGAGCTTTGCAGATGCGCTTCCATCAACCCATGGCTTTCCATCTGCTCCATCCAGGAACCAGCCGTTCTCTCCTCCAACAGCAACGTTTAAGATAAGATAAAATTCTTGATCGAACGGGGTATTTTTTCGGCCCGTTTGCGACCATGGATCCACGATCGCTGTTCCATTAGCATCGCTCAATGGGAAATTTCCCTGCGGCCACAATGGTTTGGAAAACGGCCAATACATGACTTGGCGCAGCGTGTTATCAACATACGCAAAGATAAACTTCTCGGTCCACTCCAAGCCGTAAATGTGAAAATTATCACCGAACTGGGAATGCAAAGCAGCTCTCACGTTGGTAGTCTTTTTGTATGCATCGCTGGCTAGATCCGGACACCAATGCAAAGAACTTGATACGAAATTGTTGCCACCAAGACTGTACGTGTAGTTGTTGCCACGAGATTCCATGATATCAATCTCACCACTCCGTGGCCAGGATCCATAGGTATCCTCAACTGGCAGCATCCAGATAGCTGGCCAGAGCCAGTCTCCTTTCGGTAGCTTAGCTTTGACCTCAACCTTCCCGTACTTGATTGTGGCACCAAGCTTGGTATTGATGCGAGCGGACTTGGCTGGTTGCACGATAGTCCCGTTGGTTGTGTTTGTAAAAGTGACACAATTGACAAGTATATTGGAGGTGGTTGTGCAAGTCCCATCGGCCGTGAGATTGATGATATTGTTGGTGGTGATCAACGATGCATCTTGAATTGTAGGCTTGATGTAAAGTTGCCCATCTTGAATGAAAAGATTCTCGGCATATGTTGTGGTTTGCTCAAATTGTCCATTTCTATTTCGATTGTCAGAGTCTGAATGCATGTACGTAAGGGAAGAAACTGACCCATAACCTCCTACTTGAACTTCTTTTGTCCAAATACTTGGATCCAAAGTACCAGAGGAAAAGTCCTCTGAAAGAACTGAACAGTACTTGTGGTGTGTAATCTCAGATAGTTTCAAGTAAATAATAAGACCAGTTAGACCTAATCCAAGAATGAAGCCGCCGAGAGGAAGAACCCATAAAAGAGCCTCTTTTTTTGCCTTTTTGTTGACTGGAAGAGGTATAGCATCTGCTTTGCGAACACGACGAGATCGAAAGTATCCTGTCCCAGGGACTTCGGCATACTGAAATCCAGATCGAGCCCCAATTGTCGAGGCAGGTCTTGAGTATGGAGGTGTCGCGAATGGATTCGAAGTACCAACAGGAGTCTGTGCACGACTGTTTTCCTCAGATTGAGGGGTACTCTTTGGAGTGTTGGCGTTAGATGTAGCTTTCTGCATTTTAGCTGTAGTAAAGAAACGAGTGATGCTAAAGTAAAAGCTTGCACTATCAAAACTCAAACAAAGCTCGAGGAGATTTCACAATATAGCCCAATGCTTCAAGCGATCACCACAACCTGTTTCCTGAAAAAAACAGAGTATTCTGCAAGCTTTGGAAGGACCCTTATCGGGTGTGCGAAGGTCGAGAAGGTGTATTGAGGACCCGCAGTATGCATGGGGCCCCTGTGACGCTAAAAAATTCCAAACCGGAGTTTCCATGATTGAAATGTCTAGCCCTGTCAACACAACACGACTATTGACGGAGTAGACTAGCAGGAATTTCAATATTGTTCAGCCTTAACTATCGCCCACACCTTAAGGTATTGAAACCGTTCTGGCCATGGCTCTTACAGCCATTACCCATGAATGTTACATTCATTGAAAAGCACGGCAATGAAATACCTGGCTACTCAATACAGACCCCACTTTGCTCTTTGAAGTAGGATTGAAGTATGAGAAAGGGGGTTTGATGAACATTCCTTTATTGAGTGTTTATCTGCCCACTTTGTTAAATATGTTAAATGAAGATAAATAGCCACACGATGAAGAAAAAATTTGACCTCGAATTTTCACGTCGTACATTGGATAGAATGGACGTGCACCCACGACCCATTTCAACACAACATGCCATGAGTGTTTTTTAGTGTACATCCATAGCCACCACGTATGTGGTGTCCATCGTGACACACACATCTTTTCAGGCCTTCCTAAATGATGTGGCGTCAAAGTTGTTGTTACCTCACCCGAGAAAGTGAGATTATTGATCAGGTTGTAACCTATGTTAAGACCAGTCATCTCTTGACCTGTGGGTATAGTATCAAATTTTGCCCAGCTTATCCCCAAACATCTGCTTATGGAGTCTTAGGTTCCATGAGGCGTAGAGATGACCCTTGATTGAGAGCAAAGTTGGGGTGAAATGATGAGAATAGCATCGCCTTTTGGATTTCTGAGTGGCCAGATACTGTTGTGGAAATGGTAAGAAAGATGAAGGGGTTCAGCTGGAATATGAGCTCTGAAAGAGAGGAAGGTGATTGTGTACCTCTAGAAAAAAGTATAAAGAACCTCAAATCTACAGATTCATCCAGAAAGAATCAGATCAGCACAAAGCTTCACTCTTCCTTTTCTAAATAACACCTTTTCTGCAATCCTTGTCCAGAACAAAACCATACACCGCAAAAATGAAATCAACAATTGCTCTCTCCACTCTTCTTGCAGTAGCCACGGCGACTCCCTTCCTCAAAGCTCGAAGTCTCAATAACTCAGCATATAAAGCTGTGCCAACCGTTCCGGTCACAGAAGCCCCTGCCGGTAACACGGCCACAGCAAGTATCACATACAACCCCTCATCTGTAGCAGGTGCTGCTATTGCAGCCGCAACTTCCTCTGTCGCTATTGTCAATCGTAGACATAAGCGTAGCTCTTGCCCTAATACTTGCGCTGCCTTGGCTGCGGGGAACGGGCCTAGTGTTAACAGTCCGGATACTGCAGCAGCATTCCAGGCAGATAAAAATCTCGCTGATGCAGCACTGAAAGCTGTAACTCCCCCAGGCTACGCTCTGGTCGATGGGTTCCAAAATGTTGATGCAGCTGCTCAATCCGCTACATATCTAACATACATCTCGGATTCAGTCACTTCTTATGATCCTGCAATTTGTGCCAACGCATGCAACGAGATTCAGGGCTGCACATCTTTCAATATTTGTAAGTTTGCCCTCCCAATGTTCTGCACCAACACTAACGAATGTAGTCTTCGAGCGAGATCCAACTGTTGTTCCAGACACAGAGGACTGCCCAAACCCTCCCTCCCAAACCCTTATAAAATGCTCTCTTTTCGGTGGCTTGTTGGACGCTTCATCAGCTACAAACAGCGGCCAATGGCAAGCTGATTTCCATGTTGTGATTGCTGGTTCAAACTCATACAATGCGGTTGCGCCTCCAGCGGTCCCAGGATATGGAGGAGTACAAAACTTTGGAAATGCAGCCGTTAATGCCCCTGCAAATACTACAACATATAGTAAGTACCAGGCAATCGTTACAGACGTTAAGCCTAACAAGAGTTTACTAATGAATAATTAGTGGGAGTGGAAGCTTTCCCTCAGACTCAACCATACGACCCGACTGTTTGCGCTGCTGCTTGTAGTGCAAAGAGTAACCCTAGCTGCGCATTCTTCGTATCTTACATCTTATACGAAAACGGAAACAACGGTGTATTGTAAGATTCCACTCTCCTCTTCCATATATCTCTTGCTTCATTTGTGCATTCTTGCTTGTTCTTTAAACTATAAATGACTTCCTTATTTGATAATATCACTGACCCGCCGATTTCATAGCACTTGCACATACTTTACTGTCCCTTACGGACCCGACAGAGCGAACGAGATTGGACAATATGATGCTCAAGGAAATCATTACACAGTCGGCCACAGCTTTGGCTTCACTATCGATGGCGCCACATATGAATAGATCGAGTAAGTGGTTGTGTTGTGGTAGCTGCGGTGTTTCTTTTTGAGGGAGGGACGTGGGAGTTGACTTCATAGAAACGAATTAATCGGGGGAATTAATCGAAAGGCCCGGTGTGTTGGAGATGATGTCAAGAGCTTGCTTCTTTATGAATAAAGTTATGAATTTCCTGCGAACAAACCATTGGACCCATTGGTAGCTCGTGACTGTGAATCTTGCAACTGAGCCACTAGTAATTAATCTATTCGCGTATCATTTTCTCATACCATTTTCTTCTGTCAAATGATATATTCCCTGCCATGGAGGGGATTGAATCTTCGAACAATCCACACTGCAGTCAGAACTTCACCACCTGTGGGTTTGAGAATTTTAACAAAGCTCAATATCTCGAATAGCTTATCTCTCAAGTGAATCTGATACTTCAGGCAAATGCTAGAACCAAGAATTGGCCGTTGTCCGACGGCAGTGCGAACAAATCCGAAGCAAGCCAGAGCAACTGCGCAAAAAAACAGACAAATCTAGGTGCATTTACGCAATCAGAGCGATCAGCAAGAGTGTACTCGGAATATTGTGCGACTGCACACCAGAAAACAATCTGCTGAATACACACGGCCTGCAAGCTGTTGCTATATATACTCGCCATTGTCAGTGATGAAATGTTTCACAATCATTAATAAAATCCGAAACTATCGGCCCAGAAGTATCGAATTTTGTTTCGCGGTGTATTTCCAAGCGCTGAGACCCGTGTTTAATAGATGCCGAGACGAGTCATTGATAACTCAATGTGGGGAGCACGAATTCTGTCAGACTCGACCGCAAGAGTGACCGTGTGCATCTATGACGAACTGATAGGTATGTAGATAGAGGGTTAAGTGTCGTAAAGAGGAAGCTTGGTGCTTGTCTTGTACGTTACTTGCAGCGGTGTCGAGATTGTTAAGGATGATATCCACGCCTGGCTCAATACACCTGCCAAACCTTCAAAACGACTGAGGAGGGAAGCGCAGCTCTTTATACTTGACCACAATTCCTGTAAGTGCCCCTCAGCTCAGCCTCACCGATGGTCATTTAAGGCTGATGATGTCAAAGTACCTTCAAGCACCGTGATTTTCCCGCACGATAGCTCGGGAGGATCACTAAACCCCACGATAATTGGTCGACCATTATGTGAACTTAGTTTTATGGTTAGATTCAAGGTTTCCGATTCGGCGAGCAATATTGAATTGGCGTTGAATCAATATTGAATTAATATTGGATAAATCAATGGATATGTTTCAAACCCCAACCAAACTAGTAGATAGCACGATAAAAACCAACCTTCGTAATCACGTTACAGGCAAAACCCTCACGTTTCCATAAATATCCTTAAATAAAAAACCTTCCGATCCACTAGAAAACTTTGCTTGTGAAGGGATATATGAGGAAGTCGAGGTTCCTGAGCTTTGGTTGGTTATTAGAAGCGCCTACGAATGTTGCACCACCAATCATCGTAGCTGTCACAGTACATGTTGGCGCTAACAAGGTTTCTTCCCCGCGTACGAAATAATCGGATGAATCGAATTCGTCGAATTATAGTGGTAAGGCAAGCCGAAATCTATTTCCAGATAACAAGCACGGTCGCAGAATGTGATTGTCTCTGGGATCATTATTTTGGGCTGCATACATCGGGGATTTATGGTGTTGTTGAAAATTGATTGTTGATGTATATAGTTGTAGTATCGTGCTCTTTTCTCATGGATTGTAACATTTGTGCTCCTGGTGAATTGTATAAAAGTTCGAAATTGTAGTGTTGCGAAATTGTTCCCCGTCATGTCAGATAAACCAGTTAGTATGGGTCTACAACTATTTCCACCTCCACCATCGAAAAAGAAACCTTGGAGAAGTAACAGCGATGAACGCAATATTTCCACATCCGTCCCCGATCCCGATCCAGCCAATCGATCGCAATCACTCGATATTTTCGTCGATGGACGCCAGTCACCATTTGGTAGTCGCCAAACTCCACACGATAGCAGAGCATCACCCATGAATGTTCCCCCTCCAGCCGTGCTGGCATCGGGTCGTTCGAGATCTCACACTTCTTTTTCGGAAGCACCTACACTTGTGAGAAGCAACAGTAATTCATCCAAATCTAGTCAGCACCATCACCGAGAAGAGCCAGTAATGAGATCCATTTTTCCAAGGTATAACCCCGAAGTCCCATTAGAATACCAGCAATACTATCCGACACAGCAAAGCCCACGGCACATTCCACAAAACGCAATAAGTAGACAGCCATACTCTCCAGGGATCAACGAGGTGAGCCCTGGTATGGGTAGTCCAATGTCGTTAGGCCCACAATCTCCGGGATTGATTGGACGAGGACTTCAAGACGAGACATGGCCAGAACCATCGAGCTCCGCCGACTTGAAAGAGTTATGGAAAGTAAGCAATGGATGGAAAGCATCAGCATCTGAGGGTCAAAAGTTCATTATGAAAATGAACAGTGCAGTAGAAGAGCCTATACACACTCTTTCCTCCGCTACCCAGCCTTTTTATACACTACGTCTTGATCCCACTTCAACTTCAGCCCAGGTAACGATGACAAGGCAAAACCCAGCCAAGCCACCGAAAAAATCACAATCCCCGAGAACTGGTGTATCTCCAAAGGGCGATTCTCAAATGGAAGTTTTGATCACAACCCTTGAGGAACATTCGCGGCGATTGCCCCCAAACGATGGTCTCGTAGCTCTCCTCTACCCTCATGCAGCCTCAAGTATGGCTGTTGATCTGGCTGGACGTTCAAATGTGGCAGACAGTGCTCTAGTGTTGGCAGCAGCAGAGCGCGAATGCGGTCGATTATTGTGGGACGATGATGCAAAGAAATTTTATCTCAGGCATCCTGCAGTCAACACTCCATTTCTCATATCGATAAACTCATCACCGGCCTGGTGCAGAGTCGAATACACGCTCGAGCATCCAGAACTACCACATAACCTTGTGCGTTTGGTGAGGGATGGTAGTGGAACAGGATTTCTAGAAATCGATACAGGGGTAGCGGCTAGAATAGGCGCGTTTTATATCGTGGACGTAGCAATTGCCGCTATTATGATGGCTGCAATGGATGAGGAAAAGAGAATGCATATCGAGAGGTTCGAGGCACCTCCGGCCGCACCAGTACAACCTGATACACCAAGATCAAAAAGGAAATCCTTCCTGCGAGGGGATCAAATGGAACTGGACATAGAAAGTCAAAAGAGTCCAAATTTCAAGATGGTCCCAACCAAGGAAAAGGACAAAAACAAAGAAAAGGTGCCAGGGTTTTGTGGATTGCTCTGGATGATGGTGAAGGCCATTGCATGGATCATGAAGATGACAGTGAAAGCAATAGCAGCTATTATAATAGGGCTCAGCAAATGTTTGACCAAGAAGAAATGATAGAGTTTGGACCAAAGGGTACACATGGCGTTTTTGGCATTTGATCACGACTCGGTAATGATTTGGGCTCGGTTATGAACATAATTTCCTTCCTTGGGCTATCCCCGGGGTATCTTATTATTATCGCAGGTCGATGAAGGGATCGCACCCAGTATGATTCTCTTTGGCCATTATCGCTTCAGCATGCAGCCTTCGACATGACTGAGGCCCAATTAAACAATTTTTTTATCTCTTCCTTTCTCGTGCCTTGAACTTGACTCAATTCTTGTTGACACCGCCGATCGTTAAAGATTTGGCCATTTTTGCTCGCTGTAAATCCAATGCCACCTCTGCATCGGTCAGGGCTTTTAGTCGTTGGCGTGCAATTGATAACTTAACTTCCAATCTATCCGCCTCCTTTTCCCGAAGTTTTCGTAGATTTTTAGTTGCCATGTCCTCCTTTGTATCATCGTCTTTCTTTCCGTCATCGGATCTATCATCCTCAAAATCAAAATCCATATCCATATCCATGTCTGAATCATCCTCTCCCGCCTTTTCTCTCTGTTCTTCCTCATCTTCCACAAATACAACCTTCTTTCCACGTGCTTTGATACCCACGGCTCTCTTTTCTAATTGTTCGACCTCTTTCGATGCCTTATTTCTCTCCGTCCGTACATAGCCCAGATCTTGTGTCTTGAACAATCGCACAGCATCCTGATTTAAAACTTGGTTGCCTCGATCGCCGTTCACAGTTCCCGTATATCTTCTGCCGGTTTTCACAGGGCCCTTTTTGCCCACCATACCAAAGTAAAACTCATCGGGATTCTTCTCGAGCACTTTTTGCTTAAGCACCTTGAGCTTTGCTTTCTTCTTGTTGAAATCTTTCGCTCTGGCAGAGTAATCCTACGAAGTAAATTAGTACTTGGCAGTATTTTAAAAGTCATGCACTCGACAAAATTCATACCTTATGCTTTTCGAGAAGTCCCCATTTCTTGCGCTCTTCGGGTTGCGATCTCTCTTTATAGGTACGCCCATCGCGGACTGATTTACTTGCTTTATCCATCTTCTAAGTAGTGCGCGATTCAATCAGAATGTATTTTGTGAACTTAAATCAATCTGTCGTATGGATGGGTGGAAAAGTATGAGTTTTTTGATGTTTTTCTTAGGTGAGGGATTGTGAAAGTAAGAAAGTTTGAATTCCGATAGTCAAAATTTCGACAAGGGTTGACCATTTGCGCTAAGATAAACTAGTTCAACTTGGGAAACTACCTCAAAACATTCGATTTTCTTCACGTCGAGTTGTGAGATATATTGTTGTCGTACATCTTCGATTCGGATTTCTTTTCGATTGATTTTATATGGCAGCTATGACTTCACAAAAGGAGGAGGTAGAAAAGGCTCCCAGGCTACCCATGACATCGCGGAACCCTCTGCCATTATCCGCAGCACAGGAAGCCCAAGTCCAAGAAATTTATCATACTAGAGTACGAAGTCATTGTGCGGCAGAAATTAAGGGTATACATTCGCATAGATATGTCTAAGAAATAGTTACTGATAATTAGCACTTAGTATTCGCGGAATGTGCCCTTGAAAGAACTTTTACTGCCCCATTCAAATGCAGAGAACAAAATCGAGCGATGAACAATTGTATGATATCGCATGCTACACAATCGGAGAAGGATGCAGCTAGAGAAGAGTGGTTTTCACTGAGATTACAAAGACAGCGGGACCGTGAAGCAAGGGAGGCGAGGAGGAAGGAACAGGAGAAATTTCACAGGGAATGGTGGGGTTTACCAACCGAAGATAGAGAGGGCGAGAAAGGCAAAGAATTAATGAGGAATGCCGAGAGAGTCGGTGGATTTCCAAAGAGGGATGAAGGACAATTGAGCAAAGACCGGCATAGGTGACAGCGATTTCCACCTGTAATCTGGGGTAGCACAGGCGTTGGGGTTCTTTGCAGCATTTTCGACTAGCGTATGGAACGCTTGACTGGGAATTTCATGTACGACTATACTGATATGACATCAAATCGCATTTCTGGAACGGACGAAGAATTCAAACTGGACTTCTTTGGTTGAACAATTGGATGTTAGTGGCTGTGATTGCTACTTCTATTGAACATTTGTAGGCAAGTGCCGTTGTCTTTGGACCAATTTGTCTCTGGTCGTCGACGCACATATTAGAAGCACAACACTCTTGTCGGTTTGAAGTTTTGATAGCGTGCATAATATGCTTCATTAAGGCATTTTGTACTTCTAGCGACTTCACTATCAGGTAATGCTGAGACGACGCATGCGAACTACATGAAATGAAGCAACTCCCAATTTATAGCTACCTTGGAGTCGCTCTTGGTTTGTTGATCGCTGACATATTCTTTCCTTGGTCTCTCTGAAGCCGAACACAATCGTATTTCAACTCACTTCCTTTCAGGCTCCATGGAGCCATCTAGCCCCGGCGAATCTGCATCCCGAAGATGATATTCGGCTGATGCTTGCCGAGTCCAGGCGCTCTATATGTTACATTCTAATACTGCAGATTTTGCTGTTGCCTAGGGCAACTTGTGTTGTCATCACTTAAACCACTTTCCTATACTTGTTATTGCGTCTGCCTAGTCTTCATCCTTGAAACTAACGAGCCGTATCTCTTACTATAAGTTTGAAATGATCTTAACACACCAATCATTAACTGCGGCGAAAAAAAAGTTTTCGAAAAATTCACTTTTCGTAAACATCAAGTCATCATGACAATTGAAGGCAGCATCATCCAAAAACCATCTTTTCTATCATAGCATGATGCAATGTCATTCCTGAAGAGCCTGGGAATACCTACTAATATTTTCTTCTTCAGATCCAACTAGGATCGTAACGCTATCATCATCGAGCATGAATAAGATGGGCGATACTACTACTATGTCAACGATACCCACGATTTCGACAGCGGCACTCGCTTCCGATCCCTCCATCACGTCCTCCAGCTTCCCCGAGGAACTCCCTCTTCGACTCCCCGAAACTATTGGTGCCGTGATCGAGATCCGTACTTCTCCAAAAGGTGGCCTGGGTATATTCGCCCTCTGTACCATACCAACCAATGCTCTCCTCCTAAGCGAACAACCTCTCGTCATTCTTACCGACACAGGAACACGCACTGATCCCCTTGATGATCTCGTATCCGGCTTATCCTCTTCTCGCAAATCTGCTTTCCTGTCCTTACATGCTTATCGAGCAAACCCTCGAGAATCCAGAAATAGAAGCATTTTATACAGTAATGGATTTGGAGTGGGTAAAGTGGAAAATTTGTCAACGGGTGTTTTCGAAACGGCTAGTAGATTTAATCATGCCTGTACGCCGAGTGCAGAGTATAGATGGGAGGTGGATGTGGATGGGGTAGGGAGAATGAAATACTTTAGTAGGAGAGTTATCGAGGTGGGAGAGGAAATCACTGTAGATTATGGACATGGGGTTATGGGATTGAAGAGATTTTACGGTTTTGAGTGTGATTGTAGGAAATGTAGAGGGGCGGAGGCACGGGGTGGGGAAGAAATTACGGAAGTGAACGATGTGGAAATTCTGGGGGAGGAGGAACTCGAAGGGGTTGTGTAGTTAGGATAAAGGATTTGGGAATGGAAGCGGCAAAATCTGGGATGGAGTTAGGTGCTCGAGACTACTGGCGAGACGAAACTCTTGGACATCTGAAATTTTCGTGGACAATAAAGAAATCCGACACTCTAATAAAATTCACAAGCCTGCAAGAAAATCGTCGCACCAACATTTTCACCAACAATCATAAAGCGTCATACTTTTTTTTCGGTACTACAATACCATACATTGACGTAAAACTTACCTGTTGTTATATGACGATTAATCTTGGAAACCCCTAAATCCTCAAAAAGAGTTTCAAAAGAATTAGGGATTACAAGTGGTTTTCTCTATACACCTCTACTTCAGCTCTCAAGTACAAGACTGTAGAAGAATATGTGCAACGCATGACAAGCACTCGATAGCTGCGTCTCATTTTGAACTTTATAATGGTAAATCTGATAAGCTACCAATATTTGAAATTCTGTAAGTTAGAACCACTCAATGCTCGGAATCTCAGAAGTTTTTGAACATTTGAAAAACCATAAATACTTGAAAATCACTGTATAAATATTTCAAAAACTTATTATATACAAAATTAACTCGTAGCAATTATCAGATTCATTACACAACTTCGTCGCTAAAAGATACGATACTATACACATCATACAATATGCAACATGCAACCTCATCCAATCTCCAAAGTCTCATCTAAGGAATGAAGGCAGCAACATCCTGTGCAATAACGTCACCTAAACCAGTCAACACCAATTGACGTTTTTCAACTTGTCCCTTTCCGAAACCCGACTCGGTACCGGTAAGTGCACCTTTGATTATGTCTGGCAAAGCCGTTGGGAGAAAGCTGTTGAAGGCTTCGGTGACAACCTAGGCGGGGATTAGCGGGTTTTCACAAGAGATTGAAGCGTAATGAAGACCAAAAGAAATAAAAACCTACTTTGGTTAATCCGGTGACTGTTTGATCTGGAATTATATCGGCTGCGTCGGATTGGCGACGCACCTGATGGGTGGATGTGTTAGTTTTGGTTTTTGCTAATTGCTATCTATGTGAATTTGATGCTAGGATCGACGTTGACGCCGCCGTTATTAGAAGGAATTTGATTGCCATTTCTAGACAATGGATTAGTAAGTAGTTTGAATATAGATGGGTATAGAATAAGCTTGCCCATTGTTTGAACCTGATCCATTGCCATTACCATTTCCGTTGCCCGAATTGGAAGAACCAACAGTATTGGAACCACCATTGCCCCCCAAAGTGTCTATAACTGTGCCAACAGCGTTCGCGGCATCTCCAGATGATGATAGAGAATTGGTAATGGGATCGATGGCAGCAACTCATACACCGTTGACGTATGATGATAGAGTAGGGGATTTTGGTTTCCTTACCTTGTTGAGGATGCTGAATCCTGAGTTTCCTGACCTGATGGAATTCTTATTTCCGAAAATGTTGTCGTTGCCATTCGAACTTTCGCTGTTATCTCCATTCCCGTTTCCATTGCCCCAGTTCTTGTTTCCGGCACTGTTGGAGTCAGTTTGAGTACTTTGAGATGGAAGGAAATTGTGCTCGATAATCAAGACTAGCAGGCTAAAATAAGATTCACTATCTGGAGAATCTTGAAAAGTTCAAGATTGAAGTGAAAATAAAAAGAAGATGGGCTGAATACTCCCATGGATTCACTAGTCCGGATAATTTGGGTGCTCGAGATACTTTCGATATTCAAAGATCTCCGAATCTTGGACTGAAGTCTGGGATCTTGTAGACGTTGGAGAGAGGGAGTACTCACGAATTGTCATTGCCATTCCCATTCAAGTTGCTTAAAGCACTGCCCACAACGTTTGAACCAGATCCACGCTTCAAGATGCTTATTCCTGAGTTTCCGCTCCCAATAGCATTTCCGTTTTCAAAAACATTTCCCTTTCCATTATTCGATCCTGATCCATCGCCGTTCTACATATAATTAGCCGGAGGTCTCGAAAATTACAAGGAATAAATACATCATTCCCATTACCCTTATTCCCATTGCCAACAGAGTTACCCGCGCTGTCCCAATTCAAGTTACCGAAGGCTGAGCCAAGACTTGAGAATTTAGGAGACGGTATGGGAGCAGAAAGAACAGAGGTTGTGAGGGCAAAGAATGCCAGAATGTTCTTAGTATGCATAGTGAAAATTAGTATGATAGATTATTTGTAATAATTGAAGGTCGTGCAATGGATAGTGTTCAAGGCAGTATTAAACAAAGTTTAACGAAGTAGACTCTAATGAGGATTTGATAATACATGGACGAAGGGCAGATCAATATTTATGTGCAAAATTCTATCCATATCCTGTATAGATGCTGAAAATGAAGCATGTATCTAGGTTTCCACTGGCGTTCTGGATCTGCAGATCCTTGGGCGCGTCACGAGGACCGATGTTCTGTAGGAAGAGGTATGAATCTCATCTGAGGACAGAAAAGATTCAACCAAATTGTTTATGAGAGATCACATCAACGATACTCAATGTATGTGGTGGTGATGAGCATCATTAAAGAGGTGTATTGAGGAATGATCGGATTTACAGGTAAAGATCTGCGCTACACCTTGCGGCTTACAGCGTGGCTTGATGTGTTAAAGGGTAACAGGCTAGCATCGGAAATATACAAGCATAAAATGCAAATTGGACCTTTGATTCTCAATTGATATAAGGGAAAGCCACATTCGTCAGCTTGGGAAGTGTAAAGTGGACAGCCCGCTCCGATCAGGAATGCGAACAGACGCTTAAGGTTAGCGAGAACCCCCACAATGTAAACAATCTAAGATTATTAAACCCCGGGAGAGAAATTCCCCTAGACCTTTCATCTTTGGCACTTGACAATTTATCCCGAATTGAACTAAGTATTCCGTCATCAAAGTCAAAGCAGTAATTGAGTTGTGCACTATTGGAAGAACGACGATGCAGTGGTTCGGCAGTCTGCAGTGTGACCCGAGAATCGAAAGCCTTCAATTCCTGGCTTCTAATAAATGATTCAATCGAAATAATTTGGAATGCTGGGTTCAAGAGCTCACATCCATCCAGTCTATCGGTCTTAACTATTAGACATTTTGCAATGGCATGATTTAAAGTGGATTTTGAAAGAGGTGCAGCGGAAAATTGTAAGTGCCATCAAGGAGACAGCGGTAACTACTGGAAATTGAAAAGGCATGGAGATGGACGGCATGGCAGCAAGCCGAAACATCATTCATTTCCGTAACGGCAGTTCTTCATAGTTGAGAGATCTGCCACAATCTGGCATTCTATTTCTACCTTGTGAATTCTGGGATACGTAAACAATTCAAACATACCTCATGAATGTCATGTTACCAGGCACTGTTTGTGTTTCTGAGTTCTCGTGATTGATATTTAGATTCGCTTGACATTAAGCTGGAGTGATCATTAGGCTAAGCCAGGAGACGTTTACGCTTGAGGTTATTATATGGAGAGACTAGAATGGACCTCGGAAGTATAGAGTATTTGAATTGTTGGGCGTTCTCTCCTCACCTCACTGAATTGAGTTTCAACCCCCATCTTACTAAAACCCATCTAGTTATCTACCTAGCTGGGTGATTTACGCCCCTTATCCTGTGATCTTCATTGTAAAGAGTGGCAATGAAAGATAATTAGGTTCCGTCCTTCATACCCTGCATACATCATCGGAAGTATCTCCGTCGAGAGTAAACCCAATAACATTGGTGTATTGTGTGCCATCCATGTCCTCGTCGAATGGGCAACAAAATATCAGAAAGCTCTCTGAATATCACAACTACACGGTTATATAAGTAATAACGAAAGCTGTATGATGCATCTACTTCCAATCGACTGTTAGTCCAGGTTGAGTGTACTTGATCTTAAACTGCCAGCCATTGGATTCTATTTGGTCTCCGACATCGATATTAAACATGTTTCTTTAACATCTTCTCAATTCGATTGGATGGACTGGCAAATCGAAACTTTGGAAAGATGCTTCCGCACTGCACCACTTTACCGTCCTTTCACCTGCCGCTCACGGCTCGAAACTTATTTGATATAAAAATGTTCGGCCCCAGGCGCTTGGCGCTATATTTCGGGCGTCACCTAGCATATACGCTTATATGCCTTATCCAAAATATCCCTTTCCGTGTGGTGATCGTCCAAATAGCCATTCGACGTCAGCGGTACTAATCTGCCAGCCATTGATTGCTGTGGCCCTGTAGTGCAGGCCCCCATTTTATTTTCCAAGAGATCAACATGAAAATTGAAATTTAGACTACCTGTGCCCGTGTCAATCTTTTGTGGATATCGATTCTCAGCGAAGATTGCGATGAATTCATCGTTCGTCCCGGTCCAATTAGGCAAGAAAAGGCAAATCAACTGCCTTTCGTATGTCGGCCTGGTTCTAGGGAATGTTTGCTGCGTCGTCGATTCTGTGGAGATATTTAAGTATGAGGATATGGACATATAAATGCCTTGGCTTCCCTTCTCCTTTTTCTTAACAGCCTCATACTCACAAGAACTTCCACCCTTCATCAATTCATTTACCTCCTATCTTCCTCATCAAATCAAAAATTCATAGACTTCAACATAAACATACAACCATGAAGGTAGCAACTATTGTTGCCCTATTGGCATTCACCGCGACTGAAGTCGCCGCGTATCCTCGATTGGCTGCTGAACAAGCCGAAAGACTCGCGAAATCTCAACTTGGCAAGCGAAGTACAGCTGCTCGCGACCCATTTCAAAAGAGAGCCAGTTTCGATGCTGCATCGCAGTACGTTAGCACGACAGGAAAGCATGCTTTTGTGCCACCAAACTTCGGTGCAGGAGACGTTAGAGGACCTTGTCCAGGATTGAATGCTGCCGCGAATCATGGATACATCCCCCACAGCGGAGTAGGTACTATAGGTGACTTTATCGATGGTACCAATAGGGCATTCGGCATGTCTTTGGACCTTGGAACGTTTCTTGCAGTTCTTGGCGCCGTGTTTGATGGCAACTTGCTAGGTATGTTTGAGTGCCTCCTTTCGTGTATCAATGTTGACATCTTATAGCGTGGTCAATTGGTGGACCAACACCTAAAGTTGGCCTTCCCTTGGGCAATCTTTTGGGTCTTACTGGAACTCCTCGAGGCATTTCTGGCTCCCACAACAAGTACGAATCTGACACTTCTCCAACTCGCCCGGATCTTTGGTTAGCCGGACAATCCTACAATCTTGAAGTTCCACTATTTCAGAAGTACTACGATGCGTTGGTCGAGGGTGTTGGTGCCGACGAACAATATCAGAATCTTCTCGACTTCAGAATTGACCGCTTCAATAACTCTATTACAACCAACCCCTACTTCTTCTCTTCGCCTCTTGCGGGTGTTCTCGTTTCTCCCGCCGGCTATAATTTCCCAGTCCGAATGATGTCCAACAAATCCGCAGAATTTCCGGAGGGCTCATTGACTAAGAAAGATTTGATGTCCTTCTTTGCCATCACAGGCGAGTCTGGCAGCTTTCAATATAAAGTCGGCAATGAACGTATTCCAGACAATTGGTACAAGAGAGCTATCGGCGATGAGTATACTATCGTTGGTTTCCTTGCCGATGTTGTCGATTTTGCTTTGCAATATCCACCTCTTCTTGATATTGGTGGAAACATGGGATCGCCCAATACCTTTGCACCTGTCGATCTTGGATCTTTGACCAAGGGTGTCTTTCAAACTGGATCCTTGCTCGAGGGGAACAACTTAGAATGTTTCGTTTTTCAAGCCTCACAAGCAGCACTCCCGGATATTGTTGGCGGTGCTATTGGGAATCTCGCGAATACTATAAAGCCATTTACTGATGTTGTTACTCAACAGCTTGGTGGCTTGGGTTGCCCGCAATTGCAAGGCATCGATCAAAGCCAATTCTCCAAATTCCCAGGATACACCAATTGCAAGAATGGATGTATGAAATATTAGATGAATTTGAAAGCAAGCGCTGTATGATAGGAGGGAAACATTCTAATGCTAATGTAACGATTTATGATTGCGTGGAAGATGATGGGGAATTTTGGGGCGGAATATATTGATTTTTGTGTATTATAATTTCTATAAATTAGTGGAAATCATTAATTGAATGTACCTACCTTCCTTGAGACTTGTTTTCCCAACAATATACTTATTTGAGTGTCAAATTTGCACGGAAAAACAGTAAAATAGCTGATTGTGCGAAACTTGGCTAGTGTCCTTTGAAGCTTCAATGGACGGTGATCTTATTACCTCGTGCGACTTATTTTCAACGGTCAATATTGATAAAAAAGACGTGCCGTGATCTTCGAATCCTTCACAAATTAAATCAAGGGTTTGTACAAAATCATCATCAGAATCCAATGCACATATCAGTATCACGCTTAAATATTGCTGATCGCGCCTGCTTGTCAGCCTTGTTGATCTTTATAAAACGAGGCTGAGGTCCCTCGTCCTGCATCTCGAACTTCTGCGATTCTTCACTTCCCGATACCAGCATTATGAATCTGTCACTAACTGATCCTTTTGTTCTTGCACAAGATTACCCCGAATCATCCACACTCACCCTTCGCAGTGGCCATGCTTCCTGCGTGCGCTTCAATCGCAAAGGCGATTTTCTTGCCGCAGGCCGCACTGATGGCACAGTCGTGATTTTTGACGTTGAGACCAACGGCATAGCACGAAAGCTCAAAGGACATACACGACAGGTGCAATCGCTAAGTTGGTCGCGCGATGGCAGGTTTCTACTCACATCGAGTCAGGATTGGACATCTATTGTTTGGGATTTGATGGACGGGAGTATTCTGAGGACTGTACGGTTTGAGGCACCGGTATATCTGGCAGAATTTCATCCTTGGACACAGTGAGTCGAGAAATATCATTTTTAGTTTGTCTTCAGGACAGCGACTAACTCTTTCTACGTGTGCTAGTTTGAAGATATTGGTCTCATTATTCGAAGATCCGCCTCTACTAGTAGATCTTACAAACCTCCAAGTAGTGAAATACATTCTACCTTCTACAATTAAAAAACGAACAGTATATGGAGAAGACGAATCAAAACCGATCGCACCACAAAGCACAACGGTCGCGATTTTCACCGCCTCGGGAGATCACATACTTTCAGGTACTAATAAGGGATGGCTGAACATAATAGAAGTTGCTACGAGGACGGTTATTTACTCCACAAAATTGTGCACCGGCGTGTTACTTTATATGCGGCTTACAACTTCTGGGCGAGACGTGGTAGTCAATGCTCAGGACAGAATTATTAGGACAATCCAGATACCGAATTTGTCAGCTGAGGATCTAGACCCTGATACGATAGATATTGAAGTCGAGCACAAATTTCAAGACGTGGTCAATAGGCTGAGTTGGAATCACGTAGCATTTAGTGCAACGGGGGAATATGTAACAGCTTCAACATTCAACAATCACGATATTTATATATGGGAGAGAAATCACGGGAGTCTGGTAAAGATTCTGGAAGGACCAAAGGAAGAGCATGGTGTGGTGGAATGGCATCCTCACAAGCCTATGATTGCGGCCTGTGGCTTGGAGTCGGGAAGAATACATATTTGGTCCATTGTTCCGCAGCAAAGATGGTCGGCTCTAGCACCGGACTTCGCTGAAGTCGAGGAGAATGTTGAGTATATTGAGAGAGAGGATGAATTTGATATTCATCCACAGGAGGAGATTCACAAAAGAAGATTAGATGCTGAGGACGACGATATAGATGTTCTAACGGTTGAACCAATTAAGGGGGATGTAATCGACGAAGACAATGCATTCAGGATGCCAGTACAACTCGATGGTGATGACACCGAGAGCGAAGAAGAGTTTGTAGCTGTAGGAAGGGGTGAAATGAGAAGGAAAAGTCCCTCAGATGGACGCAATTACCAGCTTGATTCGGAAGCAATCGGCAGTGCAGATGAACAGCCTCGAAGAAAGAAAGGTAGAAGACGTTGAATCATGCATCTTTCTCAAAATTTCGATAAATGGCGTTTTTAGGCAAGTATGTGGTCTGGAGTCTAAGGTGGGAAAGATATGTTTTCGGTGGGTACTACTCTACTGACTTGCATATCATATGCAGCCGTCAACCAATTAATAGCTTACACATTAAGAATGAAATAATCTAGCAATAAGCTCAACCAGCAGTTCCCTTCGTTATCTTATCTCACAATTTTTGCATAAAGTATTTATACAAGACATGAATCTCCCGTTTCTAACTCTTCGAAACAGTGCGAAACTCTTTGGTTGTATAAAAAACGCCTCGAATACTGCAAATCGCTTACACATACCTTTTTCATTCCTGATCCTCCAACCACACTGCAGTCTCATTCACCCGTCTTACATTCCTATCACATCTTTGCTTAAAGGGTGGCTGCATCCAGGGACTTACCCCTCACTCTAAATTGACTTCTATAAACAACGTGATAAAGAACCCTCTCTCACCATATTGTCAAGACCCCTACCCCCTCTCCTCACAATAAAAACAACATCTCTTGTACCCCCCACAAATCTCATAGCCGTCTCTACAAATACATATAGTTCTGGTACTAGTACACAATCATCAAGCTCAGAATCCGCAACGACGTTATCAGCTATTTCAGCGGTAGCTAAATCGGCTCTCCCGATTTCGAGAGCGGGATTATCAAGGAAGATGTCGGGATTAGCGACTACGGGGAAGGGAGAGGCGAAGGAATGCGATTATATTGTCATTGGGGGCGGAAGTGGTGGAAGTGGGACGGCGAGGAGAGCGGCGGGACCAAGAGAAAAAGGGGGGTGGGGAAAGAAAGTTTTGCTGGTGGAGGAGGGGAAAAGCGGTGGGACTTGTGTTAATGTTGGGTGAGTTTCTCGAGGGCTCTTTTTTGTGTTATGAGCAAGTTGAAATGGAATTTCATGAGTCTTATTCTGAGAAAATTGGAGCAAGTTGAGCCAAATGACTTGAGATTATACATCGAAATTATCTCGAGTGAAACGAGGATTATATTGATAGCATTTTCCACATCTACTAGTGGTTGTTTGCTTTCTCTAATATCCGATTATTTTCTCTTTTTCTAGTCAATTTGAAGAGAAAGCATTTTTTCATACAGTTTCCAACCTACATCCTGTTCATGTACTTGAAACCACAACTCATATCCTGCAAGTACTGACAACAACACAGCTGCGTCCCCAAAAAGCACACTTGGAATTTCTCTTTCATGGCTGAAGCCCTCCGTGCTAGCCAACACTACGGCTATGAAACTACCTCCAATATCCGCTTCAACTACGCCGCTTTTAAAGCCAAACGCGATGCCAACATCGCCAATCTAAACCGTGGTTACGAAACTAACTGGGCACGCGAGGGAATAACTCTCGTTCGTGGAACCGCTAAATTCGTCGCTTCAAAAACCATTACTGTGGAATTGGAAGATGGAAGTGGTGTTGAAACATTCAAATCCGAACACATCTGTGTAGCTACTGGCGGCAAACCCATTGTGCCGAAGATTCCCGGCGCCCATTTTGGTATCACTAGTGATGGATTCTTTGGACTTGAGGAATTGCCTAAGAAAATTGCGGTGGTGGGAGCAGGATAAATAGCAGTTGAGATGGCGGGAATGTTGAATGCTATTGGAGGGATTGAAGTCCATTTATTTATACGCGGAGAGAAGATGTTGCGGAAATTCGATCCGATGATTTCGGAGACGATGACGAAAACGTATGAGGAAGCGGGGGTTATCATTCATAGAGGATATAAGGGGTTTGCGAGAGTGGAGATGTGGAGTGGGAAGAAGAAGAGTGAGGAGAAGGTCTTGAATTTGAGGTGGGATGGGGATGATGGGAATGGGTTGGTGGTTAATGAGGTGCTCTGGGCGGTGGGGAGAAGTCCAGAGACGGAGGGATTAGATTTAGGGGCTGTGGGGGTGCTGACGGATGATAAGGGGTACATTCGGGTAGATGGATTTCAGAACACAAATGTGGAAGGGATTTACGGTTTGGGAGATGTGACAGGTCAGATGGAACTTACACCTGGTATGTATTCCTCTATTTTCCTTGCTTGGATACAATGAGATGGAAGAATATCTAACATGTAAAAAGTCGCCATAGCAGCTGGTCGACAGCTCTCCAACCGACTCTTTGGGCCCTCTCTATTTTTTCAGTCGGCACTCTCCTACTCGCTCATCCCAACCGTCGTCTTTGCCCACCCTGAAGTCGGTACTATCGGTCTTACAGAACCAGAAGCTCTCCAAAAATATGGGGCTGGCAATCTTAAAATCTACCACACGAAGTTCGCAGCTATGTTTTATGATTTCTTCCCGCCGGAAGAGAAGAAAGGTATACCAACTGAGTTTAAGATCATCTGCGAGGGCGAGGAAGAGAAGATTGTGGGGTTGCATTTGATAGGACTTGGGGTTGGAGAGATGTTGCAGGGGTTTGCGGTGGCAGTCAAGATGGGGGCTAGGAAGAGAGATTTTGATGCTTGTGTGGCCATTCATCCAACAAGTGCGGAAGAGATTGTTACGATGAAATAGAGATTGGCGGAGGAAAATGGGAGTGGTATGGTGACATGGAATGGTGGGCATAACTGATTTATGGCTGGGTGGCTGGGTGGGTGGATGGATGAATTGGAAAAGGTAATAGGTGGCAAATTGAGCAAAGCAAATGGGATAGACATGTTGTGAACGAAATCGGTGCAACAAAGTTCTGGTCATGGGAATTTAGGCATCATGATAATGAATTATAGACTGTTTTCTTTTGAGCTTGAGCCTGCCATACAGAAGTGACGAGTGAGAAAATATATACCCATACTGTATCCATAAGCAACAAATCTCTATACTGTATCTGACAATGGGAACGTCTGGCCAGTCACCCGGAAATCCACTTGGAGGGTGAGATAATTGCATTTTGCCTCACAGTAGTACTAGAATTTCCTTGGTGAATGTGCATGTTTGACTGAATTTAGCTCGGAAATTGAGTCATCCATATCACATCAAATCTGAATGACTTCTGTAGCAGATAGATGTAATCTAACATCAAACAGCATCAAAGAACTTGCTTTGTTACCTTTGAATTATCTGTTATGGTTTGTGAGGCAAACATCGGCATTTTGCATCAAGCAGGCAATACATTGAAAGGATCTCCAACTTGAAGCTCAAACTTTTCAAAGCTTTTGATAACTACCTGGGCAAATATTGCTGAGGAACTATCGAGTGCAATGCTGTTCAACTGATAATGATTTGAGACTTAACTATAAATCTTAGATCCTGAGTACAGGTAGATGAGGGCGGAAGAATGGACTGAACCGAAGGGCTAACTCGAGTAAAAGGAGAGACGAGGTTCGAAGCAAAGGTCTAATCATAATCAGTGATTAGAATGTGAAAGTGAAAGCACATCTAAAGATAGCTAACAATTAAATAGGCCTAGTGGTAGAGAGTCCATCAAAGAGAGAAATAATACTTATTCATCCCTTTGAGCCTTTTTGGGTATAGATGTGCCATTTCTAGTATGAGTTTCAAGTGTACCTAGATAGATACTGTACTAGCTCATAGTTAGAGTTGAAGCGGGATGAGCACTGTATAACTAATTTATTGGTAGTAGATGCTTCATCAAAGAAGTTCATTCAAGAACAAAATTCACATTTCTTTGAACTTTCTCGGGTGGTTGATTTCCTCTCCTTTTTGATTCATAGACTGAATGAGTCTCTTCGGGTGAATGTTTGAAACAATTTCATCAGCCACATCTCGGATATGATTGGCTCACAATTATACGTTTATCAACTAACTGTATTAAGTTAATCGGCTATCGGGGAGCCTCATCAATCAGCTTTCTTTCGCGACAGATCAAAGGAACCTCCTCCTCACGAACCCCATCCACCACCATCAACAACAATACGTCAATTTGTGGAATCGCACCAAAAGACGTGGATTCCTCATTGCTGGTCTTTCTAAAGAGGAAGAAACTGTACACACTCTTTTATTGACAGCATCACCAGTTCGATCGAGTCTTCGGTCGGAGAAATCGAAAATTGTCCTTCAGGCCAAAGGCCTGGCCTTTCCCTCTGGATCGCAATATCAACATCCTCTCCATTTTGCACATAGACTTGCTTGTTTTTCGATACAGTTCTCTCTGCGAATTACTAACAATATATTTTCGAGATAAAAATCGCGTCGCAACGTTTCGGTACAGTGGTTGATCTCTATTTATACAGTGGTTGATCTCTATTTATACCGCTCGTTGCCACACTCACGATTTGACCTTCAACCTTTACAACAATTTCTTAATAAATATC
The DNA here is from genome assembly GCA_004379285.1 of Botryotinia calthae. Taxonomy (NCBI): domain Eukaryota; kingdom Fungi; phylum Ascomycota; class Leotiomycetes; order Helotiales; family Sclerotiniaceae; genus Botryotinia; species Botryotinia calthae. Next base: position 93,415 of record PHWZ01000013.1, read on the forward strand.
AACAACCGCCAACATGGCGAATCTTAATTTTGCGCATTCAGATGCGCCTTTGCGAACTATCCAGGAGATACAGTTTGGTCTCTTCTCTCCTGAAGAGATCAAAAATATGAGTGTCTGTCATATTTTGTATCCAGAGACCATGGATGAAAGTAAGATGAAGCCGAGAGAGCAAGGTCTCAATGATCCCCGACTCGGGTCTATCGATAGGCAATTTAAGTGTGCTACTTGTGATCAAAATATGTCGGAATGTCCTGGTCATTTCGGCCACATCGAATTGGCCAAACCTGTTTACCATCCTGGTTTCTTGAAAAAGACAAAGAAGCTTTTGGAAATGGTCTGCCACAACTGTGGTAAAGTTAAACTAGACAGGGTTAGTTTGCTACCTACTTGAGGTGGTTTGTTTCATGTGCCTTGATGCTAACATCAAAATATCAGAGCAATCCAGCTTACAAGGCAGCTGTTTCCATTCGTGATCCCAAGCGCAGATTCGAAGCTATATGGAAGCTCTGCAAGGTCAAGATGGTTTGTGAAAGTGACGTACAGATGAACGAAGAGGAGTTCAATGGAGATCCAAAAGAAGCTGCAAAAAAATCTCATGGAGGATGTGGTAATATTCAGCCCGAAGTTCGTCAAACTGCTTTGGCTCTGTGGGGTACATGGAAGGCACCTAAGGATGAAGATGGAGAGGCAGTACAACCTGATAAGAGACAAATCACTCCAGAAATGGCTCTCAACGTCTTTCGCAGCATGACAACTGCTGAAATTCAGGACGTCGGATTGAATGCAGATTATGCTCGTCCTGAATGGATGGTCATCACTGTTCTCCCAGTACCACCACCGCCCGTTCGACCAAGTATTTCCATGGATGGTACAGGACAAGGTATGCGAGGAGAGGATGATTTGACCTACAAGTTGGGTGATATCATTCGTGCCAATGGTAATGTCCGTCAAGCACAACAGGAAGGTTCGCCTCAGCACATTCTGCAGGATTTTGAAACTTTGCTACAATATCACGTCGCAACTTACATGGATAACGATATTGCCGGTCAACCGCCCGCTCTGCAGAAGTCAGGTAGACCTGTCAAGTCTATTCGTGCTCGTCTCAAGGGTAAGGAAGGTCGTCTTCGTGGAAATTTGATGGGAAAGCGTGTCGACTTCTCTGCCCGTACTGTCATTACTGGTGATCCCAATCTTTCTCTTGATGAGGTTGGAGTTCCTCGCAGTATCGCAAGAATCCTCACATATCCAGAGACTGTTACACCATTGAACATCGATAAATTACATCAGCTCGTCAAGAATGGTCCGGATGAGCACCCTGGTGCCAAATATGTCATCAGATCTGATGGTACGCGTATTGATCTTCGCCATCACAAGCGCGCAGGTGCAATCTCACTGGAGTATGGTTGGAAGGTTGAGAGACATATTGTTGATGGTGACTTCATCATTTTCAATCGTCAACCATCCTTGCACAAAGAGTCTATGATGGGTCACAGAGTTCGAGTTATGCCTTACTCCACCTTCCGTCTCAACTTGTCTGTCACTTCACCATATAACGCAGATTTCGATGGAGATGAAATGAACTTGCACGTTCCGCAAACTTACGAGACTCGTGCTGAGGTCATGAATCTTTGTATGGTGCCACTTAATATTGTTTCGCCTCAGAGAAACGGTCCCCTCATGGGTATCGTTCAAGATACACTTGCTGGTGTTTACAAGATCTGCAGAAGAGATGTTTTCATCACAAAAGAACATTTGATGAACATCTTGCTGTGGGTTCCAGATTGGGACGGTGTTATTCCTCAGCCAGCTATTCTCAAGCCACGTCCAAGATGGACCGGAAAGCAAATTGTCAGTTTGATCATTCCTAAGATTGTGAACTCCTACAATGCCAGCAAGGACAAAGAGCATCTACACGCGCCATTAAACGATGACGGTTGTTTGATCCAAGAAGGACGGCTTATGTATGGTCTGATGGCTAAGAAAAACGTCGGAGCCTCTGGAAATGGTATTGTCCACATTGTTTTCAACGAGCAGGGTCCAGACGCTGCAATGGCTTTCTTTAACGGCTGTCAACGAGTCATCAATTATTGGCTTCTTCACAATGGTTTCAGTATTGGTATTGGTGATACGATTCCTAACAAGGAGACAATTGAACAAATCGAGAAGGCCATTGCCAAACAGAAGGCTGAAGTCACAGAGCTTGTCGAGAAGGCTACCAGTAACGAACTTGAATCCCTTCCTGGTATGAACGTTCGTGAAACCTTCGAATCCCAGGTTTCCAAGGCTTTGAACGAGGCTCGTAACACAGCTGGTACAAAAACCGAGGATGGTTTGTTGGATATCAACAATGCTGTTCAAATGGACCGCTCTGGTTCTAAAGGTTCCACTATCAATATTTCTCAGATGTCTGCCCTTGTAGGACAGCAATCTGTCGAAGGTAAACGTATTCCTTTTGGTTTCAAGTATCGTACTCTTCCACATTTCACCAAGGACGATTATTCGCCAGAATCCAGAGGTTTTGTTGAGAATTCGTATTTGAGAGGTCTCACCCCAACGGAGTTCTTCTTCCACGCCATGGCTGGTCGTGAAGGTTTGATCGATACCGCAGTCAAGACTGCAGAAACCGGATACATTCAACGTCGTCTCGTCAAAGCTTTTGAGGATGTCATGGCTAAATATGACGGCACTGTCCGTAACTCGCTCGGTGATATTGTTCAATTCGTCTATGGTGAGGATGGTCTCAATGGTGTCATTTTCGAGAACCAGAAAATGGATCATATCAACATCAGCAACAAGGCATTCAATGATCTCTTCAAACTTGAAGTTATGTCTGAGCGTATCTCAACCGATGTCTTGGAGCATGCAAACGAACTCTACGGAGACCTTGAGACCCAGCAACTCCTTGATACAGAGTTTGCTGCTCTCGAAGAGGACAGAAGACTCCTTCGAGATTTTGTACACTCCCGAACCAAGGAGAAGGATGACGACCACTTCCAACTTCCATTGAACATCATTCGTATCATTGACAGCGCAAAGAGATTATTCAAGACCGATGACGGAAAGCGTAGTGACTTGCACCCTAGAGATGTCATTCCAAGAGTTCAACAATTACTTGATCGCATGATCATCGTCCGTGGTACTGATGAACTTTCCGTTGAAGCTCAATATAATGCCACAATCTTTATCAAGGCTCAGTTCCGATCTCGTCTTGCTTATAAACGCATTGCACTCGGTATGCACCTCAACAAGCTTGCGTTTGAACACATCCTTGGTGAGCTTGAGAGTCGTTTCACTAGAGCTTTGGTCAACCCCGGTGAGATGGTTGGTGTGCTTGCTGCGCAGACTATTGGTGAACCAGCCACACAAATGACCTTGAATACCTTCCATTTCACTGGTATTTCGTCTAAGAACGTTACCCTTGGTGTCCCACGTCTCAAGGAAATTTTGAACATCGCTCCAAACATCAAGACACCGTCCATGATTGTTTATCAAGACGGTGCTAATGCCAATCAAGAAACTGCCAAGTTATTGCGTAGTGCTGTTGAGCATACTACCTTGCGCTCCGTTACTTATGCTACCGAGATCTACCACGACCCTGACATTCAATCTACTACCATCGAGGACGATATTGACATGGTTGAGTCTTACTTCATCATTCCTGAAGAGCATCACGATTCTCCAGATAACCAATCCAGATGGCTTCTCCGTCTTATTCTTGATCGTCAAAAGATGTTGGATAAGGGACTGAAGGTTGATGATGTCGCTATCAAGATCAAGGAAAATTACCCCAAGGATTTGGCTGTCATCTTCAGCGACAACAACGCCGAGCAGCAGGTCATTCGTATCAGAATGATCAAGCAGAGCGACTCCAAGTACGATGATGATGACATCGAAGAAGACATTATGCTTAAGCGTCTTGAGGCACATATTCTCGATACTTTGACTCTTCGTGGTGTTCTAGGTATCGACAGAGCTTTCTTGAACAAGGATGTCAAGCTCTTCGAGAAACCTGACGGTAGATTGGTTGCAAGCAGAGAGGATAAGGACTGTGAAGAATGGTACCTTGATACCAGTGGAACTTCGTTGAAGGACGTTTTGATTGTACCAGGAGTTGATCCTAGACGAACCTATTCCAATCATTTTATTCAGGTTTTCGAGGTCTTCGGTATTGAAGCTGCTAGATCCGCTTTGATGCGCGAATTGACCATGGTGTTGGCTTTCGATGGTTCTTATGTCAACCATCGCCATCTTGCCCTTCTTACTGACATTATGACTTCGCGTGGTCACTTGATGGCTATCACTCGTCACGGTATCAATCGTGCAGACACAGGAGCTCTGATGAGATGTTCTTTCGAAGAAACTGTTGAGATTTTGCTCGAAGCTGCCGCAGTAGGTGAATTGGACGACTGCCGTGGTATTTCTGAAAACGTTATGCTTGGTCAGCTTGCTCCTATGGGAACTGGAGAGATGGATGTGTTGCTCGATCCAAAGATGCTTGAAACTGTTATCTCTGACAACAGCCGAATGGGTCTTATGGCAGGAATTCCTGTCAAGGGTAGTGAAGGTGGTGCTGCAACTCCTTACGATGGCCAATCTCCACTTAATGAGGGTGGCTATCTCGGTACACCCGATTATGGTGCTCAATTCTCGCCTATTCAAAGCGCTGGCTCTGACACACCAAGTGGCTTTGCTACTGAGTATAGTGGCCTTGGTGGCATGAGTCCTTATGCAGCTAGTTCTAGAAGCCCAGGAGGTGGAAATTCCCCAAACAGTCCTTTCAACGCATCTCCATCCTCGCCAAACTTCTCTCCCTCCAGTCCTGGTTACAGTCCAACTTCGCCAATGATGGGAGGTGGCGCAAGCCCTGGATATGCTGTTTCGCCTCGCTTCTCACCTGTTAGCCCCGCGTTTACACCCACATCTCCTGCTTATAGCCCTACTAGTCCAAGTTTCGTGTCTCCGACTTCGCCTTCGTACAGTCCCACGTCACCAAACTACTCGCCAACCTCTCCAAATATCCATGGATCGCCAACTAGTCCTTCGTATAGTCCAACCTCCCCCTCCTATTCACCAACTTCTCCAAATTACAGCCCCACCAGTCCAAACTATGCTGGAAATAAGGTGTCTCCAGGCTCAGGTCTCTCGCCAACCAGTCCTGTATACTCTCCAACCTCTCCAAATTGGAGCCCGTCTTCACCCCAACATCAAGGCAACAGCACTTCTCCAAAATACTCTCCAACCAGTCCTTCTTACTCTCCTACCTCTCCCAACTTTTCTCCATCGTAAGTCAAACCAATACCGTTCGAGTCAATCTCCAAGTGCTAATACAATATAGATCTCCTCGCGGTGGAAACAACTGATTTTCCTTTTCCTTCTTTAATGTATCAACATTGCCTAAAAAAAGAATATGCATATGGTTTTCGGGAGTTTTGGGTCTATCTGCTCATAATTTTCAAGCTGAAGATTTGTTTATTAGCATTTGGGGTCTTTCCATATTCCTGCCATGGCGTTCATGGGAAGTCTTTCTTTTAAAGCCTAGTACCTGAATTTTGCTTTAGATTCTTTTTGCAGCCACCCAAAATTGTATTATGGCTAAAACTTTCAGGATGGGGTGGTTGGTGAATGCACGCATGGGATATTTGAACATGAAATGAGATTTTTGAGCATGGAAAGGGTTTCGAAGGAAAAGAAGATGAGAATGGGTGAATGAAGAATGGATTGAGATACACAAAGGGATGGATGAGATAAGATGATCTTAGATGTCTTGAATGCATTTATGAACAAATCAATTGATATCGTAAACTTCACGTTTTTATTTGTATGATTCCTAGGTGTGGTATCTGTGTTTCGTGATTGAGTGAGTTGTGATGATGTATTGTGTACACGCCATGGCCTGATTTCTAGCAAGTGTTGATTGATAGAAGTTGAGCAATGAAAAGAAGAGATTAATGGTTTGCATAATCAAGTTTATTAGTGCTTGCATCAAGTCCTATTGATGTGTACTAATTATTTTGAATGGTCGTGCAACGTTCCTGGGTTTATGAAATGATAATGATAACAAAGGATGATTCTCGCTGAGATGTTCTCATGGAAGCTAAGGGAGATGTGATGCACGGAGAGTTGTGACTCAAAATTGATATTTTACTTGACTCATGGTGAAGTTTGATATGAGTATGGGGAGGGTGGGAGTGAGGTGATAAAGGGGTGGAAAGTGGAGGATGGGGAATAGAAGATGGAGGTGTGAAATTGCTAGATGGTGTTGTGTATGTGTAGCTCCTCTAGGGGATATATATCTAAGCTAAAGGGGACATCATCCATGGCTAAAAGAAATGTCAATCTTCGACTAATTCTAACATACATATATCCCGCGGAGCCTTGAGTTGGTAGAAGCCTTACTTATTACCCGGATTGTTAGCTGGGAAGCCTATTATTCTGGCTGAAAAATAGGCATGAGGGTATTGGGGAGGGAGTTTGCGGTTGAACTACGACGGAAGAAACTGGAGGTCAGGGAAAGGATTTTACGTTCACTATTTCGCAGATTAACAAATACACAGATATAAGAAAGACGTTACTCATGGTTGGGGTAACTCGATTATGGGATATGGAAGGGTAGTAGAATAACGCCTCTTCTAAAATACAGTACTGATGAGTAGGGGATATTGGGATGCAGCTGTTATTTTCTCTTGGTTTTCATAGAATACTGTTCGCTGTGAATGATTCTCTTGTCCCATACGGAACCAAGTCTAATGCAACAGAGAGTCAGAAATGTTGATAACTGCGGAGATCATTCAAGGTGACTCGATGATTCACAAAGCGAGCACGAGCATACATGAGCTGCACAAGGAAATGGGAGATCAGCTTTCGTGATCGACGTTGATAATCAGGACATGCAGCGTATTTGCTACACCATTTAAATATACAGTTTTCATTCGCGCTCTGGTTTGCTACAAAGATTCGGGTGGATTTGAGCGTGTTGATTGGAAGGCTGATTTTCGTTTTTGGGAATTAGAGGTGGTTGTTAATTGTGAGGGTGTTTTACTCACTTTTGTTCCTACTACCGGGGAAAGTAGATGAGTAGTATCAAACTTACAGTTGTATCCTCTGAAATAACAGCGACATGAATGTGTATAGAGATGATTGCATAGTTTTTAGAATTAGCTGTAACGATATCGGTAACACATCATTGAGTAGCGATTACGATGGCATTATTAGGTTCGTTTGGATGTTCTCACATTCAACGAAGACTCAAGCACAACTACTCCATCAGAAAATCTTCTTGTACTTGCTAGAGCTTGCAAGCAATACCACAGACGCCAGAAGAATTACAAGGACAAGCTTCCCTCGAGTCTTTCATCACAAGTACAAAGCTATTAACGACCCGAACTACCTCTTTAATACCCATTAACTGCCGTATTACAACTTTATCAACGTAAATAATCTTATTCACTACTCTACCTCATCACAAGATTCAATATACTCGATCAAACTGGTACAAATTTTCACCTCTCCTTCTCAGCCAAGCTCTACCCGATTTGTAATCGCGTATTCACTCTTTATTTCACCAATAACACGTGTTTTGAGTAAGTTCTAAATTCACTGTACTTGTATTATTTTTACATATATAGAAGCTGCTTTGCGAGGTTGGATTCTATTTCACTTTGCTCATATAAAATCAAGGTTCACGATTACAAGTATTTAAGACCACTTTCCCTCGGTGATCGATTTTCGGATCGAGAATCATCTTATTTCCTTTACTTCAAGCATTATCTTTCATAGTTTGGATCTGATTCGAGTCATATCTTATTGATTGCAATAATCTTGAAAGCTTCAGGCAGTTCTTGCAGCATATCTAGAGATCGTGCTTTGTCTTGCGGATTGTTGCTTTGCAGAGCTCCTCGCGACGATATTCCCCCCTATGCTGGGATCGCCTAGTGAAGCCTCTCAGGATCCAAAGTTACCGGCTATTTCCCATTCTCGACTCTAATATAGTCATCACCATAACAACGATAGCCTCTAGATAAAAATGTCCGCTGCCCCAACACCCGCAAAAGGAATAGGTGGGCGCAAGCTCAAATCCTGGGAATTACCCATTCAAAATCCCGCCGATATATACTCCAATATGTCCGACTTTCTCGCACACGTTGAAAATGAACCACTTGGACCCGGTCTAGCCGCTATCGCAAACCAACTTACCCAAATGTACGAGGCGAATGATAACGAGGCTCGACATTTCACTCACAATTTACAGAAAAGATTTCAGAAAGAATGTGATGGATATGATACCGATACAGCGAAGTTGATCGGAGACTTGGCTTTGGGATTGCAGACGAGAATTGCGAGTCTGGATAAGACGATGCCGATTCCGGAGGATTGGCCAAGGCAGATGGAAGATGTGGGTAGCTTTTTCGTATCTAGTCTCTTGAACTATCTAATAAAAGAGATAACTGACATCTCGTTCTTTTAATAGTGGCATAACAAACAACTCTTAACGTTCCAACTAAAACTCAAGCAAAAGAAACAAAGAGTCACCGCATCTCTCGGAAATCAAGACTCGGAAGCAAAAAAGAAGCGCACAGCAGTGTTTGTAGATCAAGAAAGAACGCTCTTGAATCTATTTTGGGAAATCAAGAGATCTATTGTAAGCGTTCTTCTTCCTCTTCTCATCTCCTATTGTGAAACGAGACTATGCTAACATCAAGCAGGATTCAAGAGAACGAACTCTTGATGAAGTAACCAGCACGTTAGCACTTCAAACACCGATACGAACAACTGCCCCTAACAGTTTTTCCTCGGCTCGTACGATGTTACCATCTAGTCCTACGAGATCGATGACTACACCGAGTAGAGAGAGGCCGATGGGCCCGCAAAGAACGTCAACGAATAAGAGACAGAAAACTGTGGATCATTATGATTTGACTGCTTCGCCTGAATCGCCGGAGCGGTATTAACTTCTAGACGCGGAGAATTTGTTCATGAGTTTGGGATTATTTGGGATTATTTGGGGATATTCCTGCTTTACTGTGATTAGGATTTGGTGGGGTTAGGGTTAGGAGATCAAGGAATCTGATTACTCAAGTTGCCATTACTGATTGATGCCCCTTTGAACCTCAGGGTGATCTAGGAACAAACAAATTGATGCGATTCCGTTGCTATTAAATGATTCCGGTGATAGATGATACATCAATGATACCATGTTGAATAAATGAATCATTTAGGATTAGAGTGACTTCACCTCTCATATAAAGATTCTATGGCAGTACATATATTCTTGAGCGTATATCATAGGAGGAAAATAACAAGAGTGGGAATACGCCAAGGTTTCCAATAACAACAAAACGTTAAGTTACTATCGTTTTTCACTTTTCAACCTACTAGGAAGGATCGCCTTGAAAACTTCAAGCAGTACCTACCAGATTCTCAGCTAATTAATTGTTTAATATATTCAAGTCTCGCTTTTGGTGTAGGATAACGAATGACCGCAACTTAGCAGTACATTAAACAACCTCTTGTCCTTTATCAGAGCTGGAAACCAAAGGATAATCCATATACTGTATCGGGATGTAGAACTTTCATGCTTGCTATGAAACACTGAAAAATGTCTTTTTGCCAACAGCGTTCAGCTTGGTACTGTACTCTTCTCTCATGTCGGTATTTGACAAATGCTCGAGATTTATGAGGAGATTGGGTTTGTTTATCTTATTTGAGTATTTCAAATGTTCTGTGGATATCCCGATGTTGACTGAGAATTACACGATATCCTCTTGTTGAACTCGCTCAGGCTTGATGTGGATGTTGATGTTGATATTGTGAATTGAATGATTGCTTTCCGTATTCACGGTTTGGTGGCCATGTGAGTAAGTAAGCAAGGTATCAATGAGAATGAACGATTTTCTCTCTTACATCTATGTATTTTTGCATCGTCCCAGCTGAAAGAAGTGTTGAAATATGAGTTTGGTATGACAATGACTTGCTTCTATCATTTCTTGGTATGGTCATGTTGATACGTTGAAACTTGACGGGCTTGTTATCGCGGAACCCGAATTGCATGTAATTCAGTATATTGAAGCTTGTCTAGGAATGCATTTGTATTGGCAATGGAATAAAAGGAATGGGTCCATGCCTGCTTCAACTGTTTGTTGGTTTCTCAATCTGGTTCGGAATCCGGCCAGGAAGTATGTTGAATTCGTGATTTGATACCAAAACTTGATTTATGGCATGGCAGATGAAAAGCATAGTAGTGATAGTGATCGGGAACTGTTCCCTAGCATATTCGACGGATGATGTCCTGGCATAGTCAAGTATCTCCCTGGGAATGTAGTGAGCGACAAGCTGGATAACCACTGAGAGATTGGAAGCCACTAAGACATGAAGTGACCTCACAATACTTTCCACTTGATTCCAAAAGACAAAGTAACTCGATGGTACATTAGCTTCTTACTCTTTCATGTCCACTGTCTGTGCCATCTTCGAAGCAGTGAAGCAATATTATTCATCCAGCTGTTTGATAAAGGATGGTGGTTAACTCATGTTGACTTTGATAATGGATGGTGGTTGACTCATGCTGAGTTCCCGGGGTTTACCCAACATAGCAGCCGTTCCACTTGTGGTCCAAGCTTTCAAGACATCAGACTGCGGCCGACAACACCGCTTCTTCTTCTCAAACAACCAATTTTGTACTTTTGTATTCAGACCTTTACCATCAAGTAAATTGACCAAATAATCATTGCCAATAAGCAAACGATATATCAAGTAAATCCATTCAATTCCCTCCCGACTTTTCAATCAAGACATGCTAACTCATGCAGTAAACAGTCAAGATCCAGTTTCTTTCTCTTAACCAAGCGGGGTTGAAATTTATGCGGCCGCAACAAGCAAAGTACCTACCTAGTAGCTTTCTTTAGAGCCGTCTGAGCGATTTGGCCGACCGAAGATGGACCATCCGAATGGACCGATGCAAGGACCGATTCATGGGCCTATGGGACCGAATGGACCACATGAACCTCATGGACCGAATGGCATGAGTTTCGCATCTCCAGAGCCTGTGCAGCCGAAAGCACCGCAGGCATGCGTAACGTGTAAGAAACAAAAAAGAAAGTGCGATAAAGTGCTCCCACATTGTGGCCTTTGCTCTCGAATGCAACGACACTGTGATTATACTGAACAAACTCCTGCTCCTACAGCTGAGGATATCAATGCTTTACGCATGAAGTTAGTCGAACTTGAAGCTAAAGTTAATGGTGGAAATATGCATGCGCCCTATGGTCCTATGCCTAATAATGGATCTGAATATATGCAATCTCAGATGCCTGCATATGCAGATCCACAAGAAAGTCCATTTAACAGTATACACAATAAATTTCCTGTTATGGCTGTTCTCGATAATGAAATCTTCAGGAATGAAGGGCAAGGATAACCTCTCTACATGTCAATTCTACTTTGATGACCAGACTTCAGTTTAACTATCCCCAGGCCCTCGGTTAACCCACCAACAGTAAGTTTTACGTCTTGTTTATACATCTTGACAGCCTGTTAGCATAGTGAACTCCTTTCCTGGAGTGCATAACCTTACGATACTCGATCGCCGTTATATGCGAACCATTCGACCTTGAAACCTGCTGATAACCACTGAACAGGAAGTCAACCAAATGTTGGCAAGTGGAGCAGCTATACCTGCTGTCATCTTAGAATACTTTGGAACTATTCACCACTGTCTTCCGATAATCTCTCATAAGAGATTAGAACGAACTCTAACTACTCCTGCCCGGGATAGTAATGCAGACTTGGTCTTGCTATTTCTTTGTATGAAGCTCATCACATCCAAACCAGTAGATGGCCAGGGATGTGGCCAAAATCCAATGTACATCGCTGCAAAGCGTTTTCTTGCATTGCTAGAAGCTTCTGGAATGGTATCGTTGATATTGTTACAAGCTAGCATCCTTATCACTCTTTATGAGTATGGACAAGCAATATATCCTGCAGCTTGGATGTCTGCTGGTTGGTGTTCTCGCTACGCTATTTTGTTAGGCATTAACGATTTTGATACCTCTCCTTCATTGGTTGGCCCTGTTGTAAGCGATATCTCTCCTCTCAATGTTACATCTCTAATTTGGACCAACATTTAGGATACTTGGACCGAGCAAGAAGAGCGATATCGAACATGGTGGGGTGTTCTTATACTTGACAGGTTAGACTTCCACCACAAGTCTGAACTTCAAAAAGCTCACATGATATAGAATGGTCTCCATTGGTAGTAAAAATCACCGATTAACCACCCAAGAACCGAAGGAAGATGATCCTTTACCTGTGGATGATGTTGCATGGGTAGGTTCTCAAGTTCAAGCATCCGGTCTATCTGAACTAATTGATGTTTAGGACAGCGGTGATATGACTCAAACTGTCCAGAAGCATGTGTCTACTTTGCTCACCGAGTCTGTAACACCATTTGCTCGACTTTGTCAAGGATCTGTGCTTTTGGGAAATGTTCTTCGCCACCATTACACTGAGCAAATTCCATCGGAGACAGCCCGTTTTGATATTGCATATCAACTCCTCGAAAATTGTTCTGTTCTCGCTCGCGAAGTTAATGGAGAGGCGATGATTTCTAGAGATTATCTCATGTTAGCAACACCACTCGCCATTATTTACAGCGCAATCATTGCTCTTCTTGACCCCTATTCCTGTCCCGCAGACAAGTTATGCGGCGGAGCAACCTCCTCTGAGAAAGGTGTCATGATGAATCAAGCCATCAAAGGTCTACAAGATTTCTCGGCTAGCGTTGTTCAGTTTTCCGAGAGTGTCAATAGTCATGCACAAACACAAGCCGACCTTGATAAAGTTAGTCCATTGATAATGGATTCCTTGTGGGCAGCAGGCCAGCATTACATGTGGGAATGGAGGGAAGGTCGTAATCCACAATCCCAGGAGGCATTGGAAATTATCAGAAATTGTTTAAGAAGATTTCAGACTAGATGGAGAAATGCGGCAGAGTATTTGAGGATTTTTGATGGTCAGGAATTTGGACAATTTACATCTGCGCTAGGAAGTGGCAAGCAGATTAGTGGTAGCTGATTTTGCTTATGGTCTTCATATGCATATAGATGGGATTTTATGTATTTGGTGGTGTTGTTTATTGAGGATATCTGAGACGACCGAAATTGGACAAATTTGGGCATAATAGGAGTTGGGAGGACATTGTTATAATACCAGGCAGATGGCAGAGTACTAAGCTACTTTAGTCACATGAGCTTCCCTTACTATTTGATTACCTATCGATAGTGTGAAGTAGCTTCTTAAGCTTGATTGATATATGGTCTAGATCGATGACAAGTATCATTCACTCTCGAGTCATTCTATCAGCTTACAAAATATCTTAGAAAAAATAAGAAAGTTCATTTCCGGAATTATATCCGATCACGACTTTACAAGCTTTCCCGGTAACTCCCCCCGTTCGCCCCGCTCTCGGCCCTCCTCGCCATTTACTTCTGGCGCACTATCTGTCAACAGGCCCAATCATAATCGACCGCCCTTTGCCATTTGCGTCATAACACTATCGCTTCCGCAATATCCACTATCTACCTGCAACGGAAAAAATAAAAAAGCAGTCCGGTCACACTTGACAGAAAATCATTATCATCGATTCTCTTTTTCAGCTGTAAGGTTGTATCAGGACTCAATTATTACGAAGCTATTCTGTTTAGAGGTTCCACTATGAGTCGTTCTTATGGGTTTTTACAGATTTGCCATAAATGTTTTCTTCTCCGATGTGGGTATGGATTGTATTAGTAGATGTATGTATATAGTAGGTCCTTTCACATTTCATATACAAACAAATCTATTTGTTAACCTCTAATTTTCCTTGTGGAACCTCTCAAATTCTGTAAAGAATCTCTGATACGTAGCATACGAGAAAGTTTTCAGTATGCAATCGTATTTGACATATAAACGATTTGGAAAATTAACCGAAGCGCAATTCGAAAGCGATAGATGGAGGGCTGAGGCGCTGGAGAGGGGCAATAAAGATTTGCAATCTGAGAATCGGAATTTGGATGTGAATGGAAGGAATGGGTTAGGAGGGAATCGTCATTCTTCTTCTTCGTCTTCTTCCTCTGACAATACCGGATCGTCGTCGGCCTCGGAGCTACATACGCATGATGTCGAGAAAGCAGAGAGGGGTATCTTAAATGCACCTTCACTAGATTCTTGTACCGGAGAAAATATATATAGAGAGAAAAATGATGCAGAACAAGAACAAGACGATGAAAGTGGAGATGCAAACGGCAACGCGAGATCAGAAACCCTTGATCGAATAGCTACCCGAGCGACCGCACACACAATGCGCAGTTTCGGAACACGATTGGGGTATACATTAACAGGTATAGAAGTACGAGAATTATCCGAACAGTTAACCAGGACGCGGACCGCATCCAAATCCCAATCCAAATCGAAGAGAAACTCAACCGCAAACGACGCGGGAAACGAAAAAGAAGGGCTCAGAGAAACGGTCTTCGTAGTCGGTTATGAAGGCTCGAATGATCACATGGATCCGCATAATTGGTCGCTGTGGCGTCGAGGTTTCTGCACTATCATGATTGCATCGATCGGATTTATAGTTGGGTTTGCGTCGTCGATTGATAGCGCGGCGTTGACGAAGGCGGCGGAGGATTTTGGCGTGAGTGAGGTTGCGGAGTCGTTGGCGACGGGATTGTTTCTTGTGGGATTTGGACTCGGTGCTTTGTTTGCTGGTGAGTGGTTCTTTTTATATACTTTTACGAAATCTACTTGGGTATATGTGTTTTCTTTAGAGCGTATATGCTGATGTTTCTCTACCTGTAGGACCGATATCTGAAACCATCGGGAGAAACCCAGTCTACATCTCTACACTCTTCATATACATGATCTGGATCATGGCATCCGCGCTCGCCCCCAATCTCACCGCCCAACTCATCTTCCGCTTCCTAGCCGGTTTTTTCGGCTCCACTCCACTCACCTGCGCAGGAGGATCCATCTCTGACCTCTGGTCGCCCATGGAGCGCGTATACGCCTTTCCGGTCTTCGCCAATGCCGCATTCATGGGACCGATTTTCGGGCCCATCGTCGGCGGTTTCGTCGGACAATCTCAACTCGTGAGTTGGAGATGGTGCGAATGGATCACGTTGATTCTTTCCGGGTTGATTCTCCTCCTCATCACACTATTTCAACCCGAGACGTTCGCGCCCATTCTGCTGAAATGGAAAGCTGCGCATCTGCGTCGCATAACGGGCGATGAGCGATTTATTGCCGAGGTGGAAATCAGAGCCGATCCATTCAAAACGAGATTGTTAAGAGCGTTATATAGACCTTGTCTTCTCATTACGCGCGAACCCATCGTGATGCTCTTCGCGCTCTATCTCACCGTCGTGTACATCATCCTCTTTACCTTTCTCGACGGATACACATATATTTTTGGAGAAACCTACAATTTAAGCGAAGGGCTCACCGGTCTCGCATTCCTCGGTATCGCCATCGGGCTTTGTTTCGCCACCTGTCTCGTTCCGCTGATTCACCACTGGGCGACGAAGGATCTCGCAGCTCTGCACGCCATCCATGGAGACAGCGCAAGACTACCCCCGGAAAAAAGACTCTGGTTTGCCATGTTCGGCGCGCAATTTATCCCCATCTCGCTTTTCTGGATGGGCTGGACGAATTATCCATCGATTTCTCCATGGTCCGGTCTCGTGGCTTCTTTATTTTTTGGTTTCGGGATCCTCTGTATTTTCATAAGTACGTATCAATACATTATCGATTCCTATGAAATGTACGCGGCGTCCGCATTGGCGAGTTTGACGCTGGTGAGATATGTGGCTGCGGGCGGGATGGTGGAGGTGGGGATTCCTTTTTATGAGAATTTGGGCGTGCATTGGACGCTGACGGTGTTGGGAGGGATAAGTGCGGTGATGGTGCCGGTGCCGTATTTGTTTTATGTCTATGGGGAGAAAGTGAGGGGATGGAGTCGCTTTGCTGCGACGCATTAGTGACTTTAGGGGGGTAGGAGGATTAAATTTTAGTGGGAATGTTGGATTTGAATTTGAGTTTCGTGCGTTGGAGAGTTTATCGTGATTGGAAAGCGTAGATATAATATCAGCGGGATTGAAAGGCAGGCCACATAGGAGTATCAGACATACTTTATGGATATAATAGATATTAGATAATGATGATGGATATAGAGCAGCATTTGTACTTCATCACCTGCTGTTGCTAATCACAATTTTTACCTTGTGGATACGCATCGCTGCAGAAACAGTACTTCATGGAGAAATTTACACTAAACAAGTTTTAACAAGTGTGGAGAGATTGGTAAGAAGAGGCTTTCGAATGCTTGACCCCCCCCCCAAAAATTTGATCCCTCAGACGTTTGAAAATGGATAGTCAAAACAATTGAAGCAAGTTTAAAAGATAAACACAAAAGGTTAAGTTTTTTGAGTAGCGACAAGAACGGAAATGGAATCAAGACGCTCGGGTTGCTGCGGGTATATATTATTTCCTGATTCGAGTCTGTCTATCTATAAGTATCTCTATCTTACAGGTCTAAATTATGATAGCAGTCCTCTAAAACTTGTAAACTTGTTCTTTCGAGTATCCCAACTCCTTCAAGATACCAGCCAACTCACCCTGATCCGAAGGAGAAACCTTTGGGCCAGAGATAGCCTTGTACATTCCTGGTGGACCACAGACAAAGACCTTAACATTCTCGGTCTTGGGTTCTGGAAGAACAGTCTTCAAGAGCTCCTTGTTGACGAATCCCTTTCCGCCAGACCATGACTTAGGTGGGTTATCCAAGACGTAGAAAGCTCTGAATCGTTGTGGGTATGTGTTCTCAAGATCTTCAAATTCGCGTTTCAGTAAGATGTCTTCTTCGGTGACGTTTGCGAATACCAATGTAACCTTTGTCTTATCGGCGGGGTTGTTGAAGATGGCTCGTGCGAGTTGGTACATTGGGGCGATTCCAGTTCCTCCAGCAATGAGAGCAATGTGGTCATGCTTGTTTGCTGACCATGGGTATTTTGGAATAGGCCCCTTGAAGTCCAATCTTTGGCCCGGAACCATGTCGTGCATGTGTTCGGACATAACGCCATTGGGATATTTCTTTACAAGAAGATCGATAAATCCCTTTTCACCTAAAGGAGAGTCAGTAAAGCTTGATGAAGAGGAATTATGATCGATTCTCACTTTCGTCACTGGTGGGGGTATAAGGACGGATCGCAGGCTTTTGCATCTCTGGGCCCTTGTACTTAGTAAGGAGGGCAGAAGCGACTTGTAGCCCGCTGACTTGATCACTCTCTGGAAGCTCGAATCTGAATTTCTTGGTGTTGTGATTGATGTTCTCCACACTGTCAAGTTTAAGACTGATGAAGCCTTGGTCACCACCAGTAAAGGCAGCTTTCCCAACAGCTCCTTCGACCTTAGCTTTACCCTGTCCGACAGCCTCCTTTGCCTTAGCTTCTGCATCCTTTGCTGCATCCTTGACTTTTGCGGCATTGTCCCCCTGGTTCAAGAAGTAGTATGCTCCAGCACCTGCAGCAGCAGCGAGACCGGCGTACAAAGCAGCATTCGATCCACCGCCGCTGGTAGATTCGGTTGCATATCGTCGGTATTGCTATACGCCAATGAGTTAGCTTGTGTTGAATAATGTATCGAAATATTGTGAGCCATTGTGCCGTGATTTCTAAGCAAGCTATCTGCTTGGAGCTCGAGTTCCACAACAGCGAAAAAAACAGAAAGCTCTAACTTACGCTCTTCAATGGCTGAGCCGCTCTAATGGCTTGTCTTGCAAACATGATGGATTTGGTATTATGTAACGTCAATTGGGTATTAAAAAGGTACAGAAAGACAACGCTCTGGATTCAGAGTAGAAGATTACTTCTTATGTTGAGGAAATCAAGAGCTGGCCTATGAAACTTCAAGCTTTCACCATTTGCCCACTTAGTGACGTAAATGAGTCGGGAAGGCGCTAAGGGTCCGTGCAAAGCAAGCTGGACTGACTTTGGATATGTGCTTAGGTAATCCATCGTATCGTATTGGAATCGGATGAAAATGATTCGATGTAAGATCTTGCTACACCAGACGAAATTGAATACCCAGTCACGTGCGGATACAGATGTATACAAATAGAATTCTTCACGGTACGTACTACCTCGTTCTGGGATACTGTGGACCAATTGCTGTAGTCTCAAGTACTTAACTACGGGATCGGGAACTGCCTAGTGTATCTGGTAACTTCTGTTAGAGAGAGCACCAGGGAACTCCCGCAGTGATGACTAATGTAAGACAGAAAATGATCGTTCTGATTGGCCATCGACAAAACATTGTAATTGAACCTCACTTCATGACTTCACTCCAACCTTACTTCAACCTTACCTCTTATTCACGTTATGGCTACAGGAGAAACAAGAGTAAATACTTAAGATCAAGTGATGCTGAATCATACTCCTAAGAAGTATCATGTTTGAGTTCCTCCCCTTTGTACTGTATTGCTTCTGTTGTCTTTTGCCCAAAACGAACATTATGCCATGACATGAGACACCAACATTGTAGCTCTTTATATGTGTACTTGTATCGGAGTTGAAGCTGGAGTTATTTCATTTTGTAAAGTGTGATTGTATGCTGTTGTTGTTTTTGTTACGGAAACCTCCAGCTTGGAGCTACCTGAGTATTACTTCATATTCCTTTCCAAGGTACTGGCAACTAGGATTACTAGAAACCCGTAAAGTTAATATATACACAAGCAGACAGTCTCAGAGTAGACATGCTACATGGGAGCATAGAGCTCTGTTTATCAGCCCAGGGAGTTTTCTTTCAAATGAAAAGGTTCATTGACCACCTCACTCTTTATTAGATACTGTTACTTCTTGCTATCCCAATCCTCTTTTTAAAACAGTAGACAATTTAATTCTCATTCATGCACATGTATACACGGACCTAGTAACCAAGAAGGATACAGTCATTGTCTCCCATAGTTTCACATTGTAGAGAATTCTTTTCGACAGATCTGTAAACTCATAAGCCATTCTCTAGCCCATAGCACAGTCTCAAACAGAACAATTTCCCATAAGATCACACTAAGGCGGCAGAGGTATTGAAAGAGTAGTATTGGTTCGGCTCACGGCTTTCCTTCGGTCACGCTAGCAACACACAGTTGTTTATACACCTGAGTAGGTATTGTCTCTCGAGATCTTAATTCTTCCATTCTTTTCCTTTCGACCTCAATAAACCAACAAAACACCATAATCAGGTGTAAACTCATCACTACTCAACTGTGATGTGGTAAGATATCCATCGTCTTGCCTTCTACATTTGCGTAGTGCTTAATCAGAATTTTAATTCTCTTTCATAATTTTGTTTCGAAGTTCATTCATCTGCTTCAGCTTTACTTGCATTGCAGAGAAGTTTAGTTTAAAGGAAATTTCATCAAAGCTGATCATGGTGGAATACGCAAACATGATTGGCGGACTAGCCACTCCCACGCGTGATGGCAATGGCCATCATCGGGGTGTGTTAACAGATGAAAGCTCTCGCATGAATAGGCAACGCACCAACAGCTTCAACACGAAACAACAATACCAATGCCTTTCGCCAGATTCCTTTACCACTCCTGATTGTAAAGGATTCAATACTGATTATTATCTCGGAACTGCTAGCAAATCATCTCAATCTCCTCATAGAAGATTGAGACGCGACACCAGTACCAGAACACTACGCAGTCTTGCTCGTTATCAACAAACTCGAAGAGATCACAATCAATACGACGCAATTCCATACACACCTTCAAAGCTTTCTAAGGTTATGATTGCTGAGTACGAGCTCGACATTTCAGACATTGACACACCTTTTACAACGATGGTATGTCGTCTTAATCTCCTTCAATTCATAGCCTCATCATCATTTTAAATCAGCTCAAATATACCGCGGCTTAATCAATCTCAATCTGACCACTAGTAGCCTACCAGACTGTCGCTCAATAAGAAATTGCCGCCAAAGCCGATTTTCCGCCTCGAAAACTCGCCCGAGCGCCGTGGTTTACTGGATGCGACCGATCTTAGTTCATCTTCTTTGCAATTTCCTATCCTTCAACCAAAATCTGTTGATAAAGAATCCGCGGTTAAAGAATTTTCTCTCACGGACTCTGTTGCTACAGAATCTCATACTCAGGATTCCGCCTTTGTTGTTACACCCTCATTCTCCTACAATTCGGACACCGATTCAGTTTTTGAAGTTGGCACCGCTCAGATTGGCACTGCTTACGGCACCTCGACAAATTCACAACTCTTGACTCCTCCAGAAGACAAAAATATGGCTGTCCCACGGGTTCGTGAGACAAATGCTAGTATCAAGCGTCTCCAATTTAATCAAGCCAAACTGGCCAATACACCTGAAACAGCCGCAGCAAAAGACCGCGGTCTCGAAGTTCCCAGCGGAAATGATTTTTCAGCATCCCCAGGTCACATTGCTTCCATGAAGGATAATGGTAGTCCCTTGCCAAAAAATCAGCGTAGTAGCCGATCCAGCTTAATAAATGATGAAAGCAGCTCCCCGATGGTCGTCGATAATGTCATTTCCCGTTTTTACACTCATGAGCAAACTCCTTTATCCACAGATGTTGATAACAGCGACGAGGCTTCCGTCAGAAGAATGATTGACGTTGGCAGCAATGATGGTTCACCCGAACTTTCAAACCAGGTTGTTCTTGATGGCTCTGATGGCGTAATAGAAGGTGCTGATCAAGATAGCACTGACAGTCCTCGTGAAGTCACTGTTCAAGGTGACCTTGCTCAAGCCACTGGCGGTCATACTAATGAAGAAGACCTCATCCAAGTCGCTGTCAATACCCCCATTCAAGCGATCGCTCATGGCGGCCCTATTGGCCGATCTGAGAGTCAAACAACTATAGGTCGAAAGAGAGGAATGTCGCTGCTTCCTTCCACGCGCTTTGCTAGAAACGCCGATAGGATTGTTCTGGGCACGTCCCCACCGTAAGTCTATTTGTACTTGATCCATTCCCGCCACTTTCTAATCCTTATTTGCAGTTATTCCAAGGTCAGCACTCGTCTTTACATTGACGAGTTCCCCGAAGATATTAAGCAATCAAATACCGTCCTTGAAAAGATTGCTAGAAAGACGACACCAGCAGCAAAACCAAAGGGACTTAGCGCTGCTACCTCGAAGTTCAGTAAAAGAAAGTCATCTCTGCCAGATTCTCCAGAAAACAAAACTATTAAGCCGGCCGAACTCACTGTAGAGAAGAGACAATCGCTGGCAGACCGTCTGTCGAAGCCAACTGCCTCTTCCATAGCTCGCGCCAATGCCAATGCGAAGCCCCGCAAGCCAGCGCCTGCTCCAAAGTCAAGTGCCATGTTTTCTGTTAAGAATGCTGGAAGAGGTCTCAAGAGTCGCCTTTCGGGAATGAT
This sequence comes from Botryotinia calthae, assembly GCA_004379285.1. Taxonomy (NCBI): domain Eukaryota; kingdom Fungi; phylum Ascomycota; class Leotiomycetes; order Helotiales; family Sclerotiniaceae; genus Botryotinia; species Botryotinia calthae. The sequence goes on from PHWZ01000013.1 coordinate 114,855, forward strand.
GCGAAACCGTCGTACATCAGAAGTGGTTGTTATGGACCTACCTAATTCTGCTTCCGGTACTGCTCCGGAACACACAATTGCTCAGCACAATATCCCTACTGTTGTTTTGGAAAATGCACCTGAAATTGCTCCTTTCGAAAATGACCGCGACGTCGGCGAGGAATTCGCGTCGTTCTACAGTGAAATAACCTATCTTACCGAACAAGTCAGTCAAGTTAGTCAAGCTGGGCACGCCACCAACGACTCAATTATCCGAAACAAATTTGTTAGTTCTCGGGTTGTTGATACTTCTAACGAAGCTGCTGAATCAACCGCGGAGATGGTCAATTATTCTACATCAGTTGCACAGCATTCTGTGATGTCCACTGCTCAAGTCGATGCAATTTTCAGAGAGCAAGATGCATCACCCTCAGAGTCTGTTATTGAACACCGAATCCAAACTTTGTCATTGAGCGCACCTAGACGTACTCCTCCATCAGTCCCAAGTGCATATGTTCAAGCTCAAGGAAATGGTCAAAAGAGCGCCCAAGTTACTGCTGGAGATGGTGCATCAGATCCACCACGCAAAGAGAACCGCAATGACGGCCATGCGCATGAGCAACCCCTACCACGACACGTCGAGGAGTCGCTTGCTGAAATCAAGAGCACGCTTGATTCCATTCGACATGCCCTTACCGTTGAACGAGACCCGGCTCAACAGATCGTTCTCGCTGGCTGTGCAGTATTTCTTACACACAAAGTCCAAGCTATCAACAATAATCAAAAGCTCAGTTTGCTTTTACAACAAGCCCAGGATGTAATGATGCTTGACGCTTCGGTTGAGGCTTTAGCAGCTAAGAGAACTCTAAGACAATTGGGTCATCGAGTCGAAGCCGCGATCATAAATCATAACTAGAAATTTAATGTACTTGCTGCTATCGCCTCTTAAATCCCTTTCAACTTGTCAGCTTTACGTCTCTTTGCATTCCTCAACCACCAAAAAAATCTCCTTTTCCGGCCCAGCTTATTGCAGGATACTTGTCACTTCTATTCTCCTAGAGCTTTTCTTGCTTCTTCTCTAGGATACTACAGTTGAATAAGAAGGCTCAACAGCTTCAATTCAAGCTTGGGATTTTCTTGTAGGGTCACATTGAATTACTCCACTCTACTACTACTTCTTCTTCGATCTTTTTTTCCCACATACAGCTCAACGCACAACTTCTTTTTTCTTTTCTTTCTTCTGTATTACGGCTCTTGCGATATTTGACTATGTTTCGTTGTTTTACTATTCATGGTACAATGGCGAGCGGATTCTTTTGCTTCTAGTCTTTCATCTACGCACTCTAGTCTTACGGCACATGTTCTCACTCGTCTTTTCGAGAGTGGGAATAGACAAAGTAGGAGAGATGAAAGGCTTGGTGGCGTAGGGATGGGGTGGGGTGTTACTTTTCGAATGGTTTTTGCTGTGACTATTGTGGTTTCATCTCGAGGTTTCTTTCCAAGAGGAAGGAGTCTTAGGAATGAGATTAAAATAGTCGGTTTTTATTTACGGATGGATGGGTGGACGGACGGGTGGATAAAACGAAAGATTGATTTTCTCTTCACAACAGCTAAAACTTTATCTCGACTTTATTCCTCAGGAGGAACTAGGGAGAGAAAAAGTTATTTGGTCAGTTGACGTTCTCTCTTAGGGTTATGAGAATTTGGGTTCGCGTGATGGAGGAATGGTTAATCTGCTGCGATGATTATGAACGAAATGATGGATATGAAGGAATGAATACTTACGGAAATAATACTGATGGGTAGGTATGAAATTGAATAATCGAAGGAATGAATACTCACGACCAGCAAATTCTTGGGGGATTTCTTATATTGTATTGTAGAGAGCAGCTTTTTAAATAGGTAGATAGGTAGATAGGTAGACAGATAGGTAGATAGTCTCCAGCGAATGAAATATCAATGGGGAACTAAACTACCTCTCTTATTTTTATTTTATCTTATTTTTTTAATTTTTTTTTTGGAAAGATGAAGATGTGGAAGAAGTAATTTCTCCTGACAAATAGATAGATAGCTAACGTAATACGAGAACTCTCGAGTCCCCTTCTCTTTTCTTTTTTTCAACAAGAACCAGTAAACCTCGAAAGGAAAACTCGAAAGTAAAGCCCACATCAACACGAGCCACGAATTCCAATGTCGACGCATGCATCACTCGATTCCAGTTCAATACAATACATGATAAACCCTATTATCGACTCAACAACCCGCATCGAAATCAAATCGATTGCGTTTCCACAATTTCTACATAACTCAATCAATTTCATATACATAAATACATACATACACACAAACACACCACCATCAGCGAAAATGCAGACCCACACATTCGACCATACCCATAACCATAAGCACAGCTACACAAAACAACAATACTAACTTAACCAACCCCTCGAGAGAGGAGTAACATCTCAATTCATCAACATCCCGAGCCCGATCCTTCTTGCCTGTCTTCACTTCAGTCTTCACTTTCGAGTTATCCCCTGCTCTCTCCTCCCCTCTACAATATAAAACATAAAACATATCTCAAACATGTTCCGCACCATCACCATTACCATCTCAATATCGTATTCATTTTCGTATTCCCATGTTTCCCCCTCCCCCACCATCCCTAGCCCCAATATTTCCCCCAAAATTCCTACAAGCTACCGATATTATTATTTTGCAGGACTATGCTATATAGTCACAGTACCTATCAAAGTACAATATCGATAGTGCGCCAGTGGAACCAAGAACTCCATTAACAGTCGCTCATTAAGCAGCGGAGTAGTAAGTAGCATTTGACAAATTTGAAATCACAACCGTAAAATCATCAAACATCACATGAAAATCATCATACCAACGAAAGAACAGCGTCTTAACAATTGTTCGTCCCAAGTAAGACTACTACTTCCACTTTCACTCAATTCTGTACAATAATACATCTTGCTCTAATCGTATTCAACGCGATGCCCATCACCCATCATGAAATGTGGTATCTCATGTATGTTACGTTCCTCTTCCCCTCACTCTACATTACAGATCTGCACCTTTTACCTCACATCTTCAATTCTCAAGCTACAGAAATCTATTCTCCCTTCAACTTGTCTTGAGTAACGGAGAAAGCAGTTTCCAACAACTTCGCTTCTTCCTTAGTATGGCTAGCCTTAAGACCAGTAGCCACACTGGCGCTTGGATCTCTACCTGCGTACATAACGTGCTTTCTGTCATGGTATTGAGTGTTGTTCAACAAGGTCTCGATTCTAGGTTGGGTGAAACTCCATGCACCGGCATTGAGAGGTTCTTCTTGACACCAAACAATGGTCTTGGCATTGGGGTACATGTCAAGGTTCTCTTTAAGCTGTTGCCATGGGAAGGGGTTGAGTTGTTCGATACGAGTAAAGGCAGTGTCCTTGATGTTGTTGTCGGCGCGGTATTTGCTCAAGGCGGCATAAACTTGTCCTGTGCAAAGGATAACACGCTCGATTTGCTCAGGCTCGTTGATAGATTTGCCATGTTCAGCGTCAGGAATAATCCAGCGGAACTGTGAGTCACCAGTGAATTCTTCAATTGGTGAACGAGCAATAGGATGGCGGAGGAGAGATTTGGAGAAGAAAATGATAAGAGCTAAATGTTGTTAGCAGAGAATTTTCTTTGGGGAAACGGTAAGACTTACGCTTTCTGAATTGTCTGTTCATCTGTCTTCTCAAGATGTGGAACAAGTTAGATGGTGATGTCATGTAAGCAATTTGCATGTTGCAATCTTGGTGTTGACGCTCGAGCTTCTCTGGAGAAGGGAAGATACGAGGGTCTTCGTTACAGAGTTGAAGATATCTCTCCATACGGCCAGAAGAATGCTCAGGTCCTTGTCCATCATAACCGTGAGGTAATGACATGACGAGACCGGATCTTTGCATCCACTTAACCTCACCAGAAGCGACGAATTGATCGATGATACATTGAGCGTTGTTAGCGAAATCACCGAATTGAGCTTCCCACATGACGAGAGCATCTGGTGAAGACAAGGAGTAACCGTATTCGAAACCAAGACAACCGAACTCACTCAACGAAGAGTTAGAAATGACGAATTTTCCTTGATCTTTGCTGATATGTTGAAGAGGTGTGTAGGTTTTCTCGTTCTCTTGATCGTGGAAGACGGCGTGTCTTTGAGAGAAAGTACCACGCTCAACATCTTGACCAGAAACACGGACGTGGTGGCCTTCGCCGACGAGAGTTCCGAATGCAAGAGCTTCGGCAGTTGACCAGTCGATGTTTTGTCCCTCACTCACAGTCTTGATACGGTTAGTCAAGATACGCTTGAGGTTACGGTGGACGTTAAAGTCCTCTGGATATGAACCGATTGTTGTAGCAATGTGCTCCAAAGTGTGGGCTGGTACACCAGTGGGGTTGTGTGGAAGTACTTCGGTAGCAAGTTCCTTTGGCGATTTGAAACCGTTCCAAGCGGAGGTGGTCCACTCCTTTGATGTTGGTTGATAATCCTTGCTCTTGGCGAAGCTCTCCTCCAACATTCCCCAAACCCACTTTCGGTGCTCATCAATATCTTCCTTAGTGAAGCTACCGTCCTTGAGAAGTTGATCAATGTAAATGTCAATTTGGGACTTGTGCTTTTGAATGCGCTTGTACATCAAAGGTTGTGTGAACGAAGGTTGATCGGTTTCGTTGTGGCCATGCTTTCTGTAACAAACGAGATCAATGACAACATCGCGTTGGAACTCAGCACGCCAATCAGCAGCCAATTGACAAACGTAGTTGACGGCTTCAACATCATCAGCATTAACATGAAAGACAGGTGCATCAATTGACTTGGCAATATCGGTACAATAAGCTGTTGATCGAGCGAAACGTGGATCGGTAGTGAAACCAATTTGATTGTTGACAACCAAGTGGATTGTACCACCTGTAGAGTATGCGGGCAAAGAGTGGAAGCCCAAACATTCGTATACGATACCTTGGGCAGCAAAGGCAGCATCACCGTGAAGGAGAACACCCATAGCAGTCTTGTGGTCCTTTTCATCATTGTTGTAATGCTGGATAGCCCGAGTTTTGCCGAGCACCACAGGATCTTCAGCTTCGAGATGGGAGGGGTTGGCGACCAAGGAAAGTTGTACACGTTTGCCAGAAGGAGTTGGCCGCTCAAAGTTCATTCCCAAATGGTACTTAACATCACCGGAACCTTCATCCTCAGCAGCGGCGGAACCACCGAATTCACTGAAAATTGACTCGTTTGGTTTTCTGACAACGTTACTGAGAACATTCAAGCGACCACGATGAGGCATTCCAATAACGATGTCTTTGACGCCGAAATCGACACTTCTGTCGATCAAAGCTTTCATACCAGGAACCAAGGTCTCACAACCTTCCAAACCGAAACGCTTGTCGTTGGGGTATTTGGTAGCCAAGAAACTTTCGAAACTTGAACTCCAGATCAAACGATCCAAGATTCTGCGCTTCTCATCGATTGAGTATTTGAAAGGCTTGTCAACCTCAATTCGAGCTCGTAACCAATCACATTGTTCTCTGTCGGGGATGTGGATATATTCGACACCATACGAACCACAGTAGATACGTTCGCATGCCGCAATGATTTCGCGCAGGGTCATCTTCTCACGACCGGATTTCTTGAAATGTGGCAGAATACCAGGACCAAGGGAATATTCGGTATCCAGATCCTTTTCCGAGAATTGATAATGTTCGAGTTGGAGCTCCTTGGGTTTGCTGTAACCGAATTCCTCAGCCTCGTGTCTAATTCCGAGAGGATCGATATCTGCTTTGTGATGTCCACGAGCTTGATATGCACGGCACAACAACTGAACCTTCAAGTGATTTGTGACTTCTGATCCCTCTCCGCCACCTAAGCCTGGCAAGAAACTTGGGACGCCTCCGGTAGGTGTGGGAACCAAAGTTGGGGGAGGGGTGAAAGCTTGCGACATTGGCATATCACCACTCTCCATATTCCTGAAGTAAACCTGCCAAGATATATGCACGCTTGATGGGTCCTCCTTCCATTGCATATACATCTCATCAATGTAATTTGCGGTGTTTCCGGACAAAAAGCTGTCATTTAGATCTGTGGCACTTGCAGTAGTCGATTCATGTCTCTTCTGGGAAACAATAGCAAGAGAACGTCGTTTCGACGAGAGCGCGGATTTCGATGTGACATTCGAGATGGAGAGAGGTGATCTTGAGGTTGTGCACAGAGTTCTAGCAGAGCAGCCACCTCTCAGGAGCTAGCTGCTCGATTGCCTCAGTGAAGTTCGAAGCATTGCGCCTGCCAATGCGAATAGGAAAAGACCGAACCAAGAGGTGTTCTATAGAATAGAGTAGGGAGGTTGAATTCAACCAAAGTTGAAAAAGAGAGGCGGAGTAAGTCTTATTTTTCAGCAAAATACAAGAACTGCGTAACAGTTCGGATAGAAATGGCAGACGAGTCAAATGATCGCACCGGATCAGATTTTGGGTGGAACAGTTGCATTGATGTTTAACCTCGTAATTGAGGCAATTATCAAAAATAGCATGCCGAAAATTTCACCCGGGCGAATCAAAAGGATGAATCGGAATTTATTAATTCCGATTCTTCCCATTTTAACCAAGGTAAATAGAAAATACATAGAAACTAAGCCTTTATAAGCCTAGCTCAGCTATGCCCACCATTATTGATGTGTCAGCATTTTTCAATGATTCCTGGCTGGTTTAACAAAGCAAAGGTCATCCATCCATCCATCATCCATTGAAAGGATGAATTCAAAGTACGGCAAGGCTCCTGGGGATATCAAGATCTTCCATACGACCACACACATACATACACTACTTGTCTGGACATCTCATCTAGTCAGGTACTTTCTGTTCTATTGCGTGGAACAGCATAATATAAAACCACAAGGGGGATATAAGAAAATATAAGAGCAACTTGGCAATAGGAAGAAACATTAAAAGGGCCAAGAACTCTTTCCACAAATACCTTCCGGCTTCTTTCCATTTCCATCTTAAATCATCGATCTGCTCTCTTGTATTGCTGGTGAAGCCAAAATCCCCCCCTGTACTATTAGAAGAACATATCCATATTCTTTTATTCGCATGCGATAACGTGCATACTCGGGTCTTGCATGAAAACATGGCGCCACCTGCTCAAGGACTCGCCGTATACAAGAAAAAAGATGGGTCATTGAGCATATCCAATGATGAAAAGTCAATTCAGTGGTTACCTTTGAAGGCGGATGGAGGGGGGGCTACAGTGAACATTGCAGTAGCAGATATTACCAGTAGGTTTACTCGGCTTTTGAGGTTTCATTGGCTTGACATATTAACATTTTTCAGATTTGCAGCAGACACCCGAAACCGCTGCAAAGGTAATGTTGAAAGTTTTTGAAAAGTCAGCAAATTCCCCGGAATCAGTGACCCATCTTTTCCATTTCAATTCCCCTGCAAATCCACGTGGGGAAGCGAATGCTATCAAAGATGCCTTGACAAATTTGATTAGTGCATTGAAGGCGGCGGATTCAAATGTGCCCAAGGCAAATGGTTCTGAGCCTGCTTCGGCAGCTATGGCAATGGCAAGCGCCGTAGCATCAAAGCCTGATTCTGGGAATGCCAGATTTTATGATGATGCTCAGTTAAAGACGGACATCGAGTTGCAACAATCACTCATGAAGAAGGATCCAGCATTGCAACGAACTTATATGGAAGCAAGACGGACCAAGCCAGACACGATATCAGATTCCCAATTTAATTCTCAATTTTGGTCTGCACGAACAAACCTTTTGAGAGCTCATGCAGTTGAATCGAGCCAAAAAAGGGGTCCTTACAATGTCTTGTCTGCCGTAAAACCACGTCAAGTTGATGGAGAGCTGAAGATGAATATCAGTGCGGAGCAAGTCCAACTAATTTTCAGTCAACATCCACTGGTCAAGAGAGTTTACGACGAAAATGTCCCTAAACTCAATGAGATGGATTTTTGGTCAAGGTTTTTCCTCAGTCGCCTATTCAAAAAACTCAAGGGGGAGCGCATTAGTGAACAAGATAGTCTTGACCCTACTTTTGACAGGTATTTGAATGCCAATACTGACGATGGACTCGATCGAAGACTCCTATCTACTCACATTCCTCATATTATCGATCTTGAGGGCAATGAAGAGAATCAAGGGGGTGTCAGAGCAGGCAATCGAAAGGACTTTACAATGCGACCTGAAGCATCAGGAAAAGTACCAATTGTTCGAACTCTCAATAGCTTGAGCGAGAAAATCATGGCTCATGTTACCCCATCTGATGTAGACCCCGCAGACCCTATCGGCATGGATGAGGAAACATTCAATTCTTTGGCACTAAGAGATCTTCAAGGCGATGCAGAAGAGAACAGAATCATGCTCAACATCAAAGAACAGAGCCAGTTTCTTTCAAGTGAAAAGTCTGCCATATCTGAAGAAGCCGCTCTCTATGCAAAGCAAATACCTTCCGATGTTTTGCTTGGCCTACAATCTGATCTCGACCTCACATTAATGGGCCCTGACTCCGTTGGTGGTTTAGACCTACGGACAGCTATCGGAGTGAATGAAGAGAGTGACAGCGAGGAAGAGGAAGAGCAGAAGACTCCTCATGTCGGAAGTAAAAGCAGTCTTATGGATGCCCAAAAACAAATTTTTGAAGGCATCGCCGCACGACGGACAGAAATAGATGGTTCCAATACCACATCAGCGTTAGCGGGTTTATCGCAAAAGCTTTTTGATAGATTGACACTGACACATGCCACCACTGTCGAATTCCTTCATCATTTCTGGCTTTTATTCCTTTCAGGAGATCCAGACCGAGCAGGTGAGCTTGCGAAGATGGTTGAGACACTCGATAGAGCTATGGATCGGATTAATGCAGTCGCAGCTGATGCCGAACATGAAAGAGATGAGATTATCGAGAGACAGAAGGCACACCTAAGGGATGTTTGGGAGAAGACGGGGAAGAAAATAAAGTGGAACCCTGATTCCGTTGGTGGAGGTTCAAAAGTAGTCGGAGAGATGATGCAACCTACCATCAAAACTTTAGAGAAGGCATCGAGGGAGTATCGAAAGGCGTTAGCGGCTGAAGGTGTTGAGGGAACTTAACAATCATCTTTTTTATCTAGATAGTCTTACCATAGCGACGGCGTTTGATTGGGAAGGAATGGCACTGGCATTTGAAGGTTGATGGTTCCTTCCACGATAGGGCCAACCTCTTCGTAAAGTTTAATTTTCTATACATAAACATTGACTAGATTTTTGTTCTATTTTCCCCTTCACCATGACATTACTCTTCATGTACATGAGACTTTTCTAATTTTTGTCTTATTCATTCGCTACTTGCATTGCTTCTATCTTCATGCTTCTGGATATTATTCCTTACGTCATGGATATTATAACAGATGTACACCCAAATCCTTCATCGTCAGCTGGTAGTAGAAATCCACTACTGCCCAGAATAACATCACCTCAGCAGACGTCGGCAAACAACATTCGTCGGAAGGGATCTTTCATCAGGGCAATCCCAGACTCTTCAGAAGAATCTCCCTTGAGTTCTGACAATTCAATATTCGAAGCATTCTTATTTTCCAACAGCAATAGTGAGGATAGTGTACATAAATTTGATACATTACCACGTTCTAAACAAGCGGCCTGCGAGGTTTCTTCATCTAATGACGAAAACATGAGACAAACATCAACCTCGACTCAACTCGATATTACAAGCGCCACAGAGTTCCTTTATGGCCATGGCACGGTCCTGGATACCATAACGGAACAAAAGAGTTATGGCACTATGCGTAGTGTCACTCGTACCAAATCCGCAGATGACATCTCTACTTCCCCACTTCTTGGTCATCGCGATAGTTTTACAATAGCCAAAAATCGTCCTCGGCATAAGCAATCTTTCAGTCTGGACGATATATGGTGCATTAAGGATTCCTATCATGACGCATGTGCCATGATTGACCAAGCTGCCCGGCGCAGATTATCCATCCACGAAGTCTATGCCAAACCCAAAGAACCCCTTCTTGCACCCCCAGAACGCCCTGATACACCACCAGGATGTCCCTCCTGGACTGAAGCACAAAGACCTGGCCCACGTCAGCATTTAATACCTCATCATACTCGTCTTCAAAGACTACTAAGAATGCCATCATCGGGGCTCACACTATCACCAACACCTGCGAGATCTTTTTTCACCGGGAGAGTAGTATCTGCTCCAGGACTCACACGACACCCTCCTCGCTTCAGGGCCCCAAGAAGTGTCTACTCAGCCATCGATACTCATCCATTCAGCAGTGCACCAGTCTATAAAATCGATCCTGAACCACCAATCGAAGCACCGCGTCCTCTTGTAGCTCCAATATTAAGCCATCATCCTCGAACCTCTTCGCTACCCTCAGCTACTCCGCTAACATCAACACACCCAACCGGCAAAGGAAAGGGAAAAGCCAGATCCAAATTCGTTCGTTTTACTCCCTCAGCCACTGCCCGCGACTCCGAATTACTTAATTTGCAACACGCAATGGAAGCAACTAGTTCGACAGCTCTTCACCCCTTAGTCGATCACAATTCCAACTCTCATTCTGTACCAATAAAGACACCAAAATGTCCGCATAGAAAAAAAATACGAGAAGATATGAATGATGTAAATCCAAGGTTCAATTCGCCGGTCGATACTTATCAAGTTCCAAGAAGCAGCCAATACCTGCCACTCACGTCTGTGGCCAGTCTTCCTAGACTGCAGATGCCTAATATAAGGGGCTTGCGATCGATGGGCGATTCGGCCGTTTCGCTTCATGCTTCTACGTATTCTGACGAGAGACATCCTACTTCAATTAATATCAATCATAGCGTCAACGGAGATAACGATAGGATTCGTAGAGCCTCCCTCTCTCCCTCTCTCATCAGCTACATCAATGCCGAGTTCCCAAATACAAGTCGAGACGACGTCGATCTCGGCATCATCGATCTGGAACATGAAAATCGCACAAGTGTTCATACAAGATCTCCAGGTACACCATTAACATCTAGATCAGTGTCTGCAAATACGAGCCTGAATACGAGTGGGTATTTCATGTCTGGTGCATTGCATATTCCGCATGTGGAGAGGGGTGAACAGCAAGCGCTTAATGTGCCGATTTTAACGGGGGCGAGAATGACGAGTGTGTGGAGTCCGGGTTTGAGGATGGTTGGTGATGGTTATGGAACGGGGGTTTCTGAGGGGGGGTTAGACAGTGCTGCGAGAGTGGATGAGAAGGAGGTTGATGAGAGTCTTTGTTGGAAATGTAGAATTATAGGTGCGACGAGGAAAGTGGGGTATTGGTTGGATAGAGGGAGTGGTTGGCTTTGTTTTGTTTGTTGTGGAAGGTGGGAGGAGGGGGGCGAGGACGAGAGGGGAGGAGGGACGGACCGGAGAGAGGCGGAGAGGAGGAGAAGAATTGTTTTGGGTGGAGTACCGGGAGTGGGGATTTAGGCGATGGGAGGAAATGATAGAATTGAGGGGATTCTGCATAAGTGGTGTATTGATATGAAAGGAAGCAGTTGATAGATGTGGAAATGGAAAGATATGGGGTATGAGGATATGTGTCAGGGAACCAAAAGGCGGGAAAATTAGAAGACATTGGGTTTGAGCTTGTTTTTGCTTGGCATAACTACAACCTTCGACCCATCAATATTGATACCTATCAATAAAAGCTTCAGCATTCATTATTTCACGCATTGGAAATGCATTAAACTTTCTAAATTAGGTTAGTCTAATGGGTAATACTAAGATATCCTCATCCATTCATACTCCATCAAAACAATGTGGTCCCTCCAAACCTTGGTATCAATCATAATATACGCATGAACTTTCGACGCATTAACACACCAAAATATAGAATTCCCCAAAAATTACATTTCTTCACATCTCATGCACATTCTGTCTCGGAGCATAATACTCCTTCATCAAATTAACATTTCCGTCCATTTCTCTAGGGGGAGGCTCGTTTGATAACTCGTTTGATAACTCATTCGTGGCGTTTCCGCGTCCAAATGTTGGTGGGGAGGTGTAGATTTCTTTCGAATCGATTTCTTGTGTTGGAATGTTTGCGCGCTTTTTTCGGCGGCGTAGTAAGAGGAATACGGCAGCGGCGAGACCGAGGATTGTGACGGCGGCAGCGACGCCTACCCCGGCTGCAATGGCAGTCGAGTTGTTGTTGGGTTTAGGGCTAGTTAGCGGAATTGAGGATGAGGATGAGGATGAGGTGGCGGGTTCTGGTGTCTTTGTGGTGGTAGCGGCTCCTGATTCTTTGGTAGTTGTGCTGGATGCACTGTTTGTGGAGGAGTTTGTAGAGGAGGTTGTTGTTGCTGTTTGCGAGGAACCTATCATGGAGGCGAATACGGCATCGTCGATGTTCCATCCGTTGATATGTTCCCCGTGGACAAGCAGGGTTGAGCTAACTGTCAAACTTGCGGGTTGAAAGATGCCACCGGTGGCAGTTTGATATTTGAGGACATCGCCGGCGGTGAGGGTGGACATGCATTGAGTTAGGTAGTCACCGTATGAATGTGATGGAATTAAAACCGAGAGATTATAATCGCTGGGAATGTTAGTAACTTTACCCGACAAAATTGTTTCCGCAGGATGAGCAAGAATATTGTGATCACATACGTCGGACAACAAAAAACTTGTGTAACGCCCGCACTATGAACGGATGTTGCAACGGTGCTATACGCTGCAGGACAATTGAATGTCGGACCCAAAGATATCGTCACACTCGATGGCTCTAGCCACCAACTGGCCATTTCATCTGCAAAACATCGCGGAGAACCAGTGTCAAGAACAGCTTGATATAAGGGATCCCATCCAAAAACTTTTCCAGCATCTTTCCCCGAACCAACATATACTAAACTCGAGCATGCTGCTGTAGAAGGCCATGCTGTAGATAACGGCAACCAAGTCGTGATGGTTGCACTTGAAGTTTGGAGAATCTGATCAGCAAAGGTAGTGGACACCATTTCAACGAGCAATGTCAGAATTTCAGAGACTTCGATCAATTCATCAATTATTCATTTCGGGAGGAGAAGCAAAAAGGAAGAAAAAAGAGTGAGTTCCTAACAACAGCATAAAGATACAAGAAGCGAAAGAGGAAGATGCGGCCAGAGGAATATGAGCCCGCCTAGATCAAAAATAAGCAGAAGGATGGAAATACAACACAATCAGAACCCTTGAAATTTAAAATTAAATTGGTATCTGCGCAGATCCCTACAATACAGATTGTAGAGCTTTATTTGGATGAAAACCGTAGAGCTGAAGCAAAGATATTGCCGCCGAGATTTAGTGCTTACAACGATGCCATGGGTTGAATGATCCGATTCTCGAGTGGGGTCCGGCAAATCTCTCGAGACTTCTGCGATGGATCTAGCCGTTGGTTCAATTTGTAGAAGCATATCATATTGCATTGACATCGAAATTGTCGATCGCCTTGTATACCAAGTTCAAAGATTGGATATATAATGGCAAGTTTCTCTTTTTTTGATATACGATATAGGGTTGTTGTAGCGATGCTATAGGAAATGAGGGGATTTTCTTGCCCCGCTTCTCCTGACTGTGCCACATGGCTGCATTTATGAATGATTATTCTTGTTGGAAATAGAAAAAGATGTTTGTTACTAGCATACTGCTTAGTATCATGTATATGATTTCCAACAATTCTAGCCAGATAAGGATAAACTAACCTCGAACTCTCGATAATTTGAAGGTCGGACAATTATGTTGCAGATTCTAGCCGGAGACTAAGTTATCGTTTGCTATGAAAAGCTTGTATAACCAGCGCACTATATAACTAGCTTAACTAGCTTTAAAAACGTGATTTCAATAAACCTCATTTTTGTTTCAATCTTCAATATCAACTTCCATAATTCTTATTTAAATCAATTGAGAATAGAATCAAATTAAAACTAACTCTTGATATTATTGTATTGCAATGTATGAATTGATTTGAATGATTATTGATCGAATTATTTGAATAAACTCTTAAAATCCTAAAAACTAATCTACCGTTTTGATCAAGAGCACTGCAAGCGATTAGCATTATTATTCCGGCCCCTCGAGATACTCGACACAACTGCCAACAGTAATATGACAGCTACCTCAGGAGAATGGATCCCGGCACTGCTTTAGCTGTGGCATCTCTGTCTTTCCAGGAATTCGGCGACATCATCACACGCTACTAGCGAAAGCGCACAATCTGGGCCGAGATGCAACTCTTCTCCAAACTATGTTGCGCGTGGAAGAGTCTCGCTTCATACAGTGGGCAAGAGCTGTGGAGTTGCTGAGGGATTCCGGTTTGCAGTCTGGTGAGAGCGACGGCAATGACCTCGAGCACGATCCAGTAACCACTCAGAACGATTCCGGTGCGATCAGCGAGAGCACAATTGTGGCACACTCCATGGCGGATGAAGCAAGTCTTGTCCAGGTACAGGTCGACCCCAGGCTCAATTATACTTTGGCATCTCAACTTATGGCCCAGCTCCAGGTCATACTGACCACGGATGGACTTCGACAGAGGTACAAACTAGATCTGGTGGAGATGCCAGCTACCCTCGCTGGACCCAATACCACGTCACTGATCGAGCAGACCGAGACGGCAACGGCAGTATTGGAGAAACTCGTGCCAGATACCTTGCGACAACGCATCCTATTCCGGGCAAGATTTGTACAGCAGAAGAGTCACCTTCCGAAGCGTCTATGGTGGGCGGCAGTGGACAAGCAAAGATTTGAGAACATGGTCTGCGATGTACGTGGCATCGTGAGCGGTCTATGGAACTTACTTGATCCCGTACAACGAGAAGATTCCTCGACCATGCTACGACAGATCCTTGCTGGGGTCATTCAAATTAGTCAGAGCGTTAGCGAGTTGCGTGCTTTGCAGCAATCCAAAGTTGCCGGTAGTAATATTACTCCCACGTATACCGATGATGTTGTTACTCTGGCTGCAGATCTCAAGTTGACACGCATTGAGATTAAAGACATCGAGTTTGCTGGAAAGACAGAGGCGCCGACTATTTCTGCAACCTTGTCTGTCATGAATAGAAGCATGTTGACCAATGTCACCCAGATGTCAATCAACGTCAACGTGGCTCAAGGCTTTTATGATGGTCAATCAGTGTGGATCGAGTACAAAGATGTTCCGCAGAGACTGAAAGGCAAGCTGACTTCACGAGTCAAAAACCTTGCGCTACTGCTTGCTTTGACGAAGAATCTTTCTTTCCACACATTACGATGTCAAGGATATCTCGAAGAGGAAGCTCGGTTTGTCTTTATATACCAATAGCCCGAGTCTTCCATCAGCCAGATATCGACGGAGACACGATTTGCTATGTCATTGACCGAGCTAATCCGCGACGCTAAAAATTTCGCTTCAATCAGTATCACGGATCGTCTACAGGTGGCCAGAGAGCTTTGCAAAACATTACTAGCATTTCATACTGCTGGTTGGTTGCACAAAGATATCCGATCCAACAATGTCATATTCTTCCGAGAAAATGGCTGGTCCATGCCATACGTCACGGGTTTCAGCTTCGCAAGGCAGGACTCACCAAGCGAGATCTCGGACCAGCCATCGAGAGAACCATTAGCAGACATATATCGCCATCCTCATGCATTAGGCGAACCGTCGACGTCCTTCCAGAAGCACATGGATATGTACAGTCTGGGATTGTTGCTGCTGGAACTGGCTGAGTGGAAAGCACTGGAACAAATCGTTGCAAAATGCGTTGAGGTAAGGAAAGTAGAAAGCAACGTTAGCGTAAGACTTGACACCATTGCCAAAATCGCAAAATGGTTGAACAAACACGTGGTTACAACAGGCAAGCTCAATTTCCGCATGGGTGATATTTACGCTGATGTCGCACATACCTGTCTTAGGTATGGGATGACATCCGCCGAAGGATGCCCCGATACGCTACCAGATCTGCTTCAGTTCGTTCGCAACGTGGTAGGCTCAAGTACTCAAATACCAAATAATATCATCTAGGTCCCAGTATCTCAACCTCCAAATCAGTTTAACCTAAGCTTTCCTAATTCTCTCAAAAGAAGATACGAAGAACCTCATATCAAACAAAAATTCAGGGCAGCCATTGCAAGATTCTAGAAGTATTCTGAGGTCATGTTCGATAATAGAAATATATTTCAGTAAATATAATATCATGTTCATGGCCATCCAAGACGCCTCCACTGATACATATTGAGAATTTGATATACCTATTACAACTACAGTAGTTAAAAAATGCTGAATTATCAAGTTAAAATTTGATGACATCTCAAAGATACTCTTTTCATTCATCTGCTGCAACCTCAACCAACAGCTTCCCTGGCGAACAGTTAGCTTTCTCACTTTGGCTTGAGACTTAATATACATCTGGCCTACCTGTGTTGATACCGTTGTACAGATATATGAGGCCTTGTTCGGCTGCAATTAAGCCACCCTTGATAATTGTTTCTTTCCGTTGTAGCTTTCCATCTAGCAACCACTGCGTGAGCGCTTTCTGGGCCTCGGGATACCGAGGCACGTAATCAAAGATCAAAAACCCTTGCATTCTAATATCAGTGAGCATACAAGATGATTATAAAATACACGATGCCTTGAGACCCACTTGACGCGACTAATAACGACGCTTAAAATGTTCTGATCGCTTTTTATTAGCATATCAAATCTCTTTTGGCACTGGGCCTCCGGGTGAATTATACCTTGGGCCCAATAGGATCGGCACTGTTGTACTGAATGATACCTGGAAACTAATTAGCCAAAGAAGCACCGAAGCTTGAAGAAAACCAACCTCCATACATCACAAATCGAGCATGCGGCTTGGCTTGCGCCAGGGCCAGATCCATTATCTCCCCTCTAACATTATGGAAGAAAACGTCGATGGAGCCTGCTGTCTTCTGTTTGAGTTGTCTCGCGAAGTCAGTGTTCTTGTAGTTGAGCGCATCATCGCATCCAAGCTCTTTCGACCAGGCCACCTTATCATCACTTCCGGCAATTTCTAACACACGGGCTCCCTGTAGTTTCGCGATCTGACACACAATGCTGCCAGTTGCACCTGCTGCGTCTGACACAACAACAAAATCTCCGGACTTGACTTGGCCGATGTTTAAGATCCCAAAGTACGCTGTCATTCCAGTGTTCCCCAATAACCCGAGAGCATCTGTCAGCTTTCCGGTTTGTGGGAGTTCCAAAGGCACAGCATCCTTGGCATCAACGACCGCAAATTCAGTCCAACCAGAATTACATGATACGTACGCGCCAATATCAAAGGCGGATGCTTTGTTTCCAACAACTTTGCCGATGATTGCACCTCGCATGACTTCTCCAATCTGAAGCGGCGCCATATATGTGGGCGTGTCTATTTGCTTGATTAGCAGTTATTCATTCTAGGGACGGATGTGACAAGAATCGTTGAGGTAAGCTCTCATGGCCAGATCGATTGACAAGTACGGTTTCTTGACAAGAATCTGTCCACTCTCGAGGTTGTTCTCGTTTAACATGAGGCGTTTATCCAGAGCGAATGTCTCTCCAGGAATAATAAACTCCTTGGGTCTCTTAGAAAGGACGATCGAGTGGTTTGATAATTGAGCCATGGCTATTTGAAGTAAAGAATTGTTTATCGAGAGTGATGGATTTCCGGCTCTCGTATAGCCATCTTTCTTCACATATTTATATCTTGCAATGAGTGCTTGGTAATAAACACCGAAATTCAACCTAAGATTATTACCCAAAATCGAGAAAGAAGTAGTGATCTACATCGGAAAGTATGCTTAACATCGCTAGTGGATACAGTATTCTTGTCCTACAGTCCCTCACTACTACACTCCCCCTTGAGCTTCAAGGCTTGGAGGTTTTCTATTCAGTGACATGTGCAAGGGAAGAGACCAGGGGGTTCAGCAAGTGAAATTTGACCAGTTGCCCTCTCGAATCTTCTCTGGTGAGGCTCTGGTCGCCTACAGTAACCAAATTTTGGCTACTGCGACCTAGCTTAACATGAATTCCATCAATCGCAGTATGCTACTTGAGACAGACCTTCCAAATAACAAAGATTCGAGGGGGAGGATAGTAGCAAAATTGTCTGGCGCTGTCAATGATACGATCCTTGCTATGACAAACAACCAGGCTAATAGAAAAGCTTCATTTGAAGAACTCTTAGATGCGTGAATACGATAAACAAGGTATCCGGAAGGTATAAAACTTAAAAACCCAAAGTCGCTACACAATTCTATTGGGCGGGGGATTGTACAAAGTATAGCCTTCGGTCATGCTTCCACCTCCGACCACCACCGAGAACAAAGACCAAGCATGATGACAGTGCAGCTTCTTTATACAACTAGACTTTGTTTCCACCCCTCTACGAATTGCGGAGCTTAGGGCTTAGTGGAAGCATCTTCACGTCAAGCCGGGCTCGGCGGAAGGAAGCGTATGATTGTTAATCATGCCAAGAAAAGAAGCGAGTCTGATTACAAATAATTTAGAGTTTCTTAATCAATACGCTAAACTTCAGGGCTTGTTCGTTCGAAATACTTTCCACCTCGCACTTGTGTAATAGCTTCTCAAGCTGTCTCACCAACGAAAAGAGATGGTTTGCTCCCTTACACCAAAGCCTTCTGTGGAAGTATGGCGGTGAAGTAAAGTACTTTCTTGATAGATATCTTGTACTACACGCGATTTTGAATAATTATAGCTCTCGTTATATATAAACTCGATAATAACCCTACGTAGTGTTGAAGATGATAGTTCACGTGATTGAGGTAGGGGAGCCAGTCCTATTCCGGCCCAGAGGGAACTCTGACTATATAAAGAGTTCTTATTATATAGAATCAAGACCTTCAAGGTCCTATCGAATAGATGTAATATAAATCTATAGCCTCTAGAAGCCCTCAAAGTCTACCCTAAGCTTTCCATCGTATGAAGATTTATAATCTCAATAGGTTATGAGCTCGAGTTTATACCTAAATTAGATTATTAATAAAGAGAAACTAACTACAAAAAGACAAAGCCCTAGGCTTATACTAGCGAGAAGAAAAAGCTCTATACAACGCTACAAGACATTCTCTTTCTTTTTAATTTCTATCTTTAAACATTTTAGATCTCGATTTCGATCTTCCATATCAGTAATAACTAAAGCGAATCGCTTCGGTACTTTTCTAATGCTGACTAATTCTATATCAGGCTTAATGTGCGAGCTACGCCCCTCGGAGCTTACTGCACTAGGCACGAGCTTAAGCTCACTTGAGTGAGTTTATACGGCACAGGATTGTTACACTTGTTAGCTCGACAATCAACACAATTTCCTTCTCTCTCATATCTGAATTCAGCATAATATTCGTCCTATTCAAAATCTCTCGATTAATAACCGGCAATACGTACAATATTGAGAGTTCTTTAATTCACTTGAAGCTTCGCTACCGTGAATTCCTTCGGTTCATTACACTTGTCCCAAATCGCTTCATTTACCATCAAATTAACGTTTCTACACAATATGTCTACCTCAGAAAATCCCTTATGGAACGACCCCAAAATTGTGAAAGACTACCGTTGTGTAGAGCGCATTATACGCCCTGCAGGAGAGCTTCTGATCGAACAAACTAATATTCTTGGAAACTGGGAAGGAAAATTAGTTGTCTTTGACAATGCTTGCGGGACTGAGGCGATTTCTCGCATCCTCTGCGAGAAGCTAGATGAGGCTCAAAAAGCCAATTTGGAGTTAACATGTGGTGATCTCACTACCGGCATGATTGAGCACATGGAACATGTCATCACTGCAGAGAAATGGACGGGTGCAAAAGCAAAAATTATCGACGCACGGGTAAAATATGCTTATTCTTGCTGGAAATCAATCTTGACTCGTTCTTAATCAGAAGACCGGACTTCCCGACAATTTCTATACTCATGTTATCATGAACCTAGGATTTCAAACCATGCCACACACTCTCAAAGCATTACAAGGTAAGTCATTGTGTATTTCTGATATACTCTAGAAAACTACTAACGGCTTCTACTAGAATGCGTTCGAATCCTCCGTCCTAACGGCATCTTTGCCTCTACAACCTGGGAGAACCTTGGCTGGATCGAGGTCATGCAAGATGCAACTGCCACTATTTCTGGTGCTCCTAAATATCCTCAACGAGCTGCAATTATGAAATTTCTGTCAGACGGTGCGTGGGAGGATCGTTCATGGGTGATTGAAACTCTGGAGAAGCAAGGTTTAATGGAAGTGAAAGCTGTGGTCCATCCTATGTTGATGAAATGGAACAAAGTTCAGGAGTTCATGGATTCGACATTCCCAATAATGATGAGCATGTTTCCCTTGAATTTATGGACTCAAGGGGACCGAGAAAAGTATGGGCCACTCTTAGTTCCGGCATTGGAGGCATTTTTGGTCGAAAAATACGGCAAGGATTCACCATTTGATCTAAAGATGATTGCCATAACTGCTACAGCCACGAAAACATCTGAAGATTAGGCAGGAAATGACTAGGAATGTGGTTTATGCAGTAGGTAGCGTTAAGTAGGCGGAAATTAAATGGGAAAACCGGTGCACAATAATGTGCAAGTTTGTGAAACGTATAGAAAGTGGTTCGAGAAATCAAACCCTCACGATACCATCGGGCCCCGAAGACTTTTGGGGATCATTGTGGATATACCTGCTTTAGAAGTATTGACAACCAATTCAGGCACCCAGCACTTGCTATCTGGTTTCTCTCAATACTCGCCCGTTATGTCTCAGCCTTTACGAAACTACACGCGATGGGGTGCGAATTTATACAAAAACCAATTTGCCTTGATAGTTGTTCCAATTGTATTTCTTTTTCTTGCTACAGGGACAGTCATGTTGAGGTTTTACTCAAGGAGAAGCCCTCCGCTTACCGCTCAGCAGCATGAGAGAACATCTTAGAGCAGTATGCAACGATCAATATCTATGACAAAACCATTCGAGAGATTAAGAAACATGATAATGGGACCCTTGAGGTTACTGATGGTACTGCCATCTGGGGTAGAAGATTTCATGCCTAATATCAAAGGATTTAAAGAATTTTGGGGGATCGGAATGTACGTGTTGTCTTATTTTTACGTATCTTCAAAGGGGAAGCTCAGAATTCGATGCATTCGCGAAAGAGACTTTAGATCATGCCGGTTCAAATGCGACTCTCGGGCAGCGAAATAAAATATTTTCGAAGATGACTTAAGCTGACGAGGCGCTATTGTTCATTGCTACTTCTGTGAGGGTTCGAAGAAAGGGGTTCTGAAACTTCAGGCCTCATTGCTATTGATGCACTCGCTTCGGTATCACATTCGATGCATGCAGGGGGACATGCACTTCAACTGTCTTCCTCAGTCACCTTTTACACCAACGGTCCCGAAGAATTAACTCAGGAATTCAAAAGTGCGCTGGACACGACACCGAAAATGAATGTGGATTCGCGGAGCATCAAGAAAATACCAAAAACCTTACCGGAGTAGAAGCTACCATTCAATTTGAGGTAAGCCCGGGAGGCGAGATCACGACAAAATCACCTTTTATTCAGACCAGCATGCTAGGTGTCTTTGCTTCTGGAGGTTGTAGGAATGCTATGAAGATAGTTTCAAACGATTTATCAGCTGGAGCAGCAGGGGGCTCTGGAGTATCTAATTCTGACAGCTCCAAATCTATCAGAGCTTTGGCAAAGAGCGTTTTCCAACAGAAGCGGTACCCGGAAGCGTCTGAAAGAAGGGAAATCTGAGATTTTCTAACATGGGGATGATTAAACGTTTTCTTTCGATCTCAGACATCCACAAAGATCTGCAAACTAGTGTGTCGATACTCACCTCACAAGAAATTCTCAACTTGATGGTGGGGGAATTTGCTTATTGGCTAAGCCACAAGCACCAATAACGCACATGCAATTGCCTTTCCAATGGGAAACTTTTTCGACATACTCTGAGCTGTACCACTGTCGCAAGTGGAGCAAAGTGTGGCTGATGTGAGCCACCGCCAAAATGAGCCATTCTCCCTCACGACCAACTTTTGGCGGCTGCCCTACCTACCATCGATAGCTGCCTGTGCACAAAACCGAACATGCTGGAGTAGTTGACAAATATCACCTCCGATTCCTGTCAACGATCTCCTCTGAGTCCTATCTCTCCCAAATCCCCTCGCTCAATTCGCAGACCCAAGCCAAGCTGCCAGTGCAGGCAGCCGAATCGCAACTATCTTCACAGCCGCGCGCTTCATTCCTTTCAAAATTGTTCTGCATTTTGTCCAGGGCAATAAGCCTATACCATCTGAAGTCCTGGTATCCAACAGGAATCCGCTCCTTCTACCAGTAACGGCAACAACTGTTTTGTCAGCAAAAAGGTGCTCCAAGACGCTCTGCACCTTTCTTCTGCAAAACCCGTCCACTGGCTGTGCGATAGTACTTAAATCTAGTTGCGGCTGTGCTCTTATTAAAACTGATCCACGGAAATAGCTTACAACTTATTTCTCGTATTTTAGTAAAAAATGCGGCTCCTATCACGATCGAGGAACGGTAAATGGCTTGTTCAAGAATTTTTCAAGACTGTTCCTTTCTACGCAATACTATCCCATACTTGGGATAGTAAAGATGCAGAGGTCACTTTCGAGGATATTAAGGACGGAACAAGGGATTTCGATGATAGAAGCAAGCCTGGATTCGACAAACTACGCTTCTGCTGCGAAAAAGCCGAAATTGATGGTCTGAGCTATTTCTGTATAGATACATGCTGCATCAAGAAGTCGGACAGCGCAGAGTTGGATCGATCTCTGAACTCTATGTTCTACTGGTATCGAACGGCTGTCAGATGTTATGTGCTTTTGTCTGACGTTTCGGCCAGAATACCTAGTGGAGGAGAAAATTTCAATGCAGTCGAAGCCTTTAAGCGTAGCAGATGGTTTGAGCGTGGCTGGACACTACAGGAATTAATTGCGCCTAGCTCAGTGGTGTTCTATTCAAAAGAGGGAAGTCGACTTGGTGACAAGCAAGAATTAGTGGAAGCGGTGGCCACTGTGACTAAGATCCCTGTTATGGCTCTGCAAGGAGTCGAACTTTCGCGCTTCAGTAAAAAAGAACGCTTTTCATGGGCACATAATCGGAAAACAAGCGTACCTCAAGATGCAGCCTATTGCCTGCTTGGTATCTTCAACGTACGTATGTATCCTTCGTACGCTGAAGGCGTTGCAAGCGATTTGAAAAAAGAGGCTCTATATCAGCTTGATAGAATAATCGAGGATACATCTCAGAATGCCAAGCACGGTGATGATGTCATACGAATAGGCGGTGCATCATGGTGCGACTTAAGTAGATTGGACCAAACGAAGTTGGGAGAGCTCGACCGTGAACTCGAAAGTTATGTGAGATGGCTACTCGATATCTTCCCGAGTGAGCAGATTGTTACTGAGAACTTGACGAAGCTGTCGCAAACAGCTGGAAAGAAAATGAAGGCGTTGCTAGCAGATTTCGAAGTTCAATACGAGGATCTATCCAGCATGGAGACTACAGTGAAAACGTGGGAAGAGCCATGGGCCCGGTACAATGATAAAAGCAAGCCTGATCAGATCAGAGTTCAGGCACTTGTGGAAAACCGCTGGTATTGGACCAAGAGAAATGAAGAAGTCTTTAAAATGATCACGGCCGCCAGAACGTTGATGGAATTAATGACATGGAGAGGAATCTGGACAGATCAGAGATCTAATGATATCAGAAGGTGGCTATAGACCACAATCCGCCGCGATTTTCGTTGTAACTTATATTGTATGACTTGTTATAATCGTACTAAGGGACAAGACAAGTGTAAAGTCGCGTTCTTTACATGACTTAAGCTCTATACGAAGGAGTGTCTTCGGTGATATATATTTTCGAATTGCTTTAATAATTGATATAGTTGGGTCATATTTTGACCATGTTTTTATAATGATAAATACTAAATACGCTGTTCGCTTAGGCAAAAATCTATAGTCTCGGAATGATCGAATGTCGTCAGCCTTGTTATCCAAGAGTTGCAACTTACCGATACCTTTGTATCTAAGCGCTCTTCCATTGTGATTTTGGCCTCCTTTTCGATTTCCGCTCCCCAATGTACTCTGGGTTTTCGGCGAGATCGTAAAGAGCTTGTACTACAGCACAGTTAGTGCTGTGGATGGCCACGAAACTTAACGTAAAATGATCTCTGATTAGGAGCGAGTTAAATATGAATACTGAGTATGAAGGTCGAAATTCTATAGGTAGATGCGTATTGTTATGCAACATGATAGGCGAGTAAACGATCAAAGATTAGAAGAGATCTCAAAAAAGAATCGGGAAACATCTGAAGTGATATGTGAACACGGCCATAACCTCTGCCAACTGAAGTAAGAAAAAAGCAAAAAGGCACCGGTAAGGCAAATTCCAGTAACGGAATACTAGTACAGCCAGGAAAGCCGGCCTTGGATTTCACATACTGGTCTACAGCTTGGGCCCCGAAAAAGTTCACCGAAGTTCACAGTCATTGGGAATACTCTAGGAACCCGGGATGATGGCAATATTTTGATTGGGAATTTCACGTGCGATATTCTATACGAGACGTACACCCCGTTTCTACTTTGTGGCAAGACCCACATTTGCAACCATTCTTAACGCTATGTTTCCTGAAGGGAGCTTAGAGTAGTACGGCCCAGCCTCAATATCCTTAATCAAGATGTCAACCGCTTTGTCCCAATTTTCCTCATCCTCTGGATCCCACCCATCAGATCTCGCGCCCAAAAAGCTCCAAGTAGCAGACATCAGGTGTCTTAAATCCATCGCTTCAATACAAACATCACAAGTCGTAATACTGATATTCTCCTCCTTGAATCCGCCAACAATATAAAAATTCCTCAATGCGTCTTTTCCATACCAATGAGTGGGCATAGCCATCAGGAAACCAACATCGGGTCCTCGAGTCTCAAGATGCGCTCTTTCGATCGGTTCTCCATGTGCCATTGTAGCCCATGTAGAAACGATTGCTGTGCCTCCCGGTTTCAAAGTGCGATAGACTTGCTGCGCTGCTGGTTCGTGACTTTCGTCGAGATGGGTAATGAAGAAGTTGGTGAATGAGTGAGTGAAGTAGTTATCTGGGAAGGTGAGGGATTGAGTAGGCATGACACTTGCTTCAACTGGCTAGTTTCCAGCGTTGGCAAACTCGCGACAGCCATCGATCATGTATTGATTGCGATCAGTGGCCTTGATTGTGATACCCTCTGGAGAATTAGATTCCATGATTGCTTTTGTGACTTCGCCGGTACCACAGCCATTATCATGAACTGGGTTTCACAATTAGTGATCTTCTAATATGAGTTTCATAAGTGGTGGTATCAAGGAAATGAAGAATTTTACTAATGGCATCTGCAGTAAATGGAGGCAGAAGACGGGTTATCGTATGCTTAGCAGCATCAATCGAGGAATCTCCGGTGAGTTCCTTGTAGATGGCCGCAGTCTTAGCCATCATCTGCTTTGGGATGAACGGCTCTTCAACCAGGCCTGTCTGTGTTTCTGACATGGTGAGGTTCGATAAAACTGGGGTTACTAATGTTGTATCTTTGTATCTTTGTAATAATCTGGAAGTTGATTGATGTCAAACTGATTGCAAACAGATATAAATCAAGTCAGTTGCTGTGGAAAAGCTGTGTGCTCTTATATCAATATGAAGCAAAATAAACAAGAAATAAAGCAAACCCAAAAGAGGGAATCGATGAAGGAAAAGAGTAAACTCAGTAAAGAGGTGTAAGGAGCCTGATAACTCATCAGCATTATAACAACACCAACCAACCAATATTATGAAGCTGCGTCGAAAACACGGCAGAGTCCCCAGATTATGCAGGCAGGGGGCACGCACATAGCAGAGATATCAAATAGGGGTACCGTATTGTAAGTTTATATCGAGTAGCGATCAGATGTATGACATACGAAGGATTATATCATATATGAGAAGGTATAATACTACTTCTGGCTAAATCTTTCTCAGTCTTTTAAACCATCTTCATCTCTCCGAAAGCTTTTCTCGCACACACAACATGAACTCGTTGAATAACCTCTTACGTAGTAAACTCATTCATACAATTGCAGAGTTGAGCATGCTCTTCCCCGAAATCAACCTTGGGATACCGTCCAAACAAAATACCAAACGCTTTCTCGGTAATCTCTTCCCAGCTAGCTAGCCACTTCCAAAGGTGAAGGGCAAAGTCGAACCTCAAGCCTAAAGCTAAAATACGTTTTAAGCGAGTCTCCCAAACTGTGCCTTGTATATCTCTGTTGCTTTTGGTCCATCAGTCACATCTGCTTCAACAAATTTTATCCAATCGCCCGGCTTGACTATTTCAATAATATGTGCAACGACGTCCTTAACGAGAGTCTAGTCCGATGAAGCAATGCTGAAACGTTGGTGTACCAAATCAAAGGTCCTGGGCAAATTTGCAGGCCATGGCTCATTTTTGGACTGAAAAGTGAAGGTAATTGATGGCGGAAGCTCTTTTGGAGATATTTCGTTAGTAATATCTATTTCTATGTATTTATTGCAGGCTTCAATAGCAGGTCCCAGATCATTTCAACAAAGTCCGAGGTCTATGAACAAAAAAGCCTTGGGTTTTGATATCTCCGTTTCAAAACTCAAGTGTAATATCCGAAATAACACCTCGGATAACACGAGAAATCTTTCGGTTGTCAAGAATGATATCATGGACCAGGAGTGTGTAGAACTTTTCAGACCTTTAAAAAAAGTATCCAGTCGCCGCTTGTATAAATGAGCATTTTGCTGGCAAACTTGTGGCCGTGGCTGGTCAACATGCATGCTCGCGAAGAGGAGATTAGCGCGACTATCCACTGCAAGAAGACATGCTGTAGCAACCTGCATTTCTCAATTCCAAATTGAAACATACAAGATGATCTACAGATCAAAGTAGTTTACAAGAAATCAAACAGGTATACATAAGACTAACATTCCATTAGTACAGCCATCCGCATATCTCTCAAGACACGGGAAAATCTCAGCAACTCCAACTTTCTGAACTACTTTTCATCCTTCTAGTTTTTGCCACTCGAATATGTGATTTGAAACATGCTATCAGACTCATCAAGCTTTCTGATATTCTCGACTTTCGCATCCTCGAACGTTATCGACCCCGAACCACTCCGCTTCTATCTTGCTGTATCAAAAATTTGTTCCGGGGTTTTGTCATCCCAAGTTGGAATACGATGAAGCTTCGTACCCTTTGCTTTACATTGGGAATGAGAATCAAAAATGACGCACGTATAAAAAACTCAATAGAGTATCACAGCCCCAAATAAACCTGCAAAATACCCGTCAATAATAAGGACAAAGAATTTCACTTGTAGATGACCACCAGGAGGACATTCTTTTAATCAGAAGAAACGTATCACATAGAAAGTATCGTTTTAAGCAATAGATCGAGAGATTGTCGATGATAGATATTTGTCACTCACTGTAATGGAAATAATCAACGCAGTCCAAGCTAACTAACCACCCTAGCCCCCAATCTCTTCAATCTCAACATTCATCAACCTCCCCGCCGTAATCACATGCTTCATTTTCTTCACACACACACTCTCTCTCTTCCTCTCTCCCTCTCTCCCTCTGTCTCTCTCTCTTCACAATTCCAAGTCCAGCAAATCCAGCAAATCCAATCATCCCATCCTTAATATAGCATCAGTACAACCAAAAAACTTTCAGGAGCAATAAAGCGTGTTATGGAAAAGAAAGAAATTCGAGACGGAGATACTATTTGCGAAAAAGGAAGAAGACAAAAAAGAAGACGATATGACGGAGAGCACAGAGGCTGAAGAAGAGTGTGAGGATTGAGAATGGAGATGCAGATGCAAAGAAGAGATCACATTTACGAATCAGAGATCATGACCGGGGAAAGAGCAGGGGAAGGACTAGGTGCGGGGTGTTTTACGACTATAAGTAGATATTAATAGATCATCATATCCACACGGACCAAAAAAAATATCGGTATGAATGCGATTTGGAACACTTTGCAATACTTTCTCGGAAAGATAAAGTTGAGAGAAACTTAAATTTCTTGTGTGAATAAGAGATTGTAGTAGTGTACTCTATAAGCATACCAAATGTGAAAATATGTATAAGCGTCACCCCGAGCTAGCTAATATCTCTACCTACCAAATCCTAACCAGGTCTTTTGCACCTCAATTTCTTTTTGGCCGGCGCATCGCGGCCGCATATTCGCTCGGTGATTTGAGCTGCGCGACATCCTTCTTAAGCTCCTACCATTCCCATCTCGTTAGCTTTTCTGTAGTTGAGAATTTGATTGATACCACATACCTCTATAGGTTGATCTTGGTAAGTTTTCCCCATGTATTTAAGCTCTGGATTGACCTCTTCTATCCTAGAATCGATCATTTTTCTGGCTTCAGCGGCCCCCTGTTGAATTGCCAGTTGCTGCCGTTTGGGAGCCTCTGGGAGTTTGTATTGACTCTCGAGCAACTCCTTTTCATCTGGAGTCAACGCCCTCTTGATTTCGAATATTTGCTGGTAATAAGATTGCAAAATTAGCAAATGTGTATCTGATTGGAAAATTCTGCACAAAAAGCCATGAAAGACTCGGATCATTGGGGCTTACCTTCTCGACAATTGTGTCCACTTGGCTCTGAACAGTCTTCTTCCAATCCTCGATCTTTTCCAACTGACTAGCAAAATCTGATCCCCTCGGTAATCGGGTCATTCTGTCGACGAGATTAAGGCCATCGATCAGATGAGGATTGTAAATCTGCTTATACATGGAGGCAATATCTTTAAATTGTTCAAAACTGGCCCATATTTGAATTGCATTTGATTGCAAAAGCTGAGCAGAGTTAGCACGGTTTATGTCGAAAAATTTTGCACTAAAGGAAGATAACAACGTACGATGAGATCGAACATCAAGTTGTGATTATCGATGATATCCTGGACCCTTCCTGTAAATGGTTCAACTTGGGACATCATGACTGTGTCCACTCTGGTTTTGAACGTGCGGAAAAAGATCAGCATGCGCGTAATGTGATCCTTCAACGTTATGACGTAGTCTATGCAATCTTTCAGGATTTCCTTAATATCTTTCTGAACGATAGTCAGTTATCAAATCATCTTGTTCACTCCATCCAGACCCAAATGCTCTTACCAGTGTCAATTTTGTTCCGGCGAGATTCTGCCCCTTGGATGTGATCTCGCTGACATTAGATTGCAGGTCTGCAAGTTCTTTCTTCATTTGATCGACCGCACTGCTGGCGGCTTGGTACCCCTCTTTAGCAGTGTCTACCAGGAAGCGATGGGCCGACACGACATGCTGACTCACACTTTGTCCAGCTACGGCAGGTGGCGATGCTAGAGCGAGACTGACTGGAGAGGCAGAGGGCCGAGAGGCTTGTTTGGATACTTTCCTGGCGGCTTCAATCTTCTGGACAGCGGTCAAAGCTTCTTCCACCATCTCAAGCCACTCCTTAACTTCCTTGTCCTTGGGATGCTCCCATTCCTTGCCCACCGTCTTTGCTTTTTTGGCCTCTTTTTCGAGGTCTCCAAGTACCTATGAACTGATTAGTAGCGCTATGAAACCTTCAGGATAAGAGTACTCTTACCGGATCCACCATATCAATTGCATCAAGCAATTTCTTTCCTGTTTTTGAATTTTTCGTATCATTTGATTTTTTCAAGGCTTTGGTGCTCATGGTAAGCATTCCGTTCACAACCACCAAATTCCACTGGTTCCCGTCTTCTACTGCAACCTTTTCACTGTTTCCTACGCCAGTCAACAAGTGCCATTTGATATCATCCTTGTCGCCTTCCAAAAGTCCTTGAAGTTGTTGCAGGGCCAATCTAATCAAACCAACTTGAAGATTGGCTTTATCATCTCCAACATTTCTCGTGGCCTTGGTATCATCCTCATCATCGGTGTCTTTTGAATCTGTTCCTGCTGATTTTTGGTTCAAGGGATTGGCAGCACCCAGAATGCCGTTGGCGGCATTGGCAAAGTTGGCAGGACTTTTCATTGCCGCAAATGCCGACCCAACATTACCCACTGCCGTGAAAAGTCCAGTCACGCTGTCAGCGAGACTTTTGAAGATGTCCATCTTTGCCAGCTCCATACTGTGAGCACATGTTAGCGCAAGTCATATGGCATAAAAAAAGATTCACATACCCACGAGGGAAATTTTCCATTTCTTTGTCAAGACTTTTCTTCAATTCAGCAACTTCTTCCTTCTTACTCTCCAGCTCTGTCTTCATCCGGGCCTCCTCTCTCTCGTAATGCTCCTTGCGTGCCTTATTAAGAATGGTTTCCTTCTCGTTTTCCAGAATGGCTCGTGTGGCTCCCTGATCTCGGTCTTCACATGACTGATGAAGGTCCTTGACAATCCCTTCCCATTTCACAAAGTCCTCGAGCATCCCTTCAGCAGATTTGAGGCAATCTTCAGACAATTTCGTAAGTGACCTTAGTTCTACCCTTACGTTGGTACTCTGCTTGGCGAGTTGCTCAAAAATAGCTTGAACCTGTCAATAGGGGTTAGCATCATTGAGTGCGAGAGGATTTAAATCTTCCATACCAAATCCTCGACGGCTTTAGATTTCTGGTAAATATTTTCCATATGCCCGAAAGCATTCACAAATGCACTTCGACCAACATTACCAAATTGAACCAGGGCGCCTTGAAGAGACTCGTTCCTAAATTTGGGTCAGCTTCAAACAATCCTTTGAGAGATAGGAAAACCAGCTAACTTTCGGAGATACTGGAAGTCCGGATTATGATACAGCTCCAATCCCGAAGCTTCAGGTCTCGCGGCGACGGCGGCACACATGGCTAATAGCTGAATGCAAGCCGGTGCTACGGAAAGGACACCCATCCATTCGAAATTAGTGTCCCAGTTCTTAGCTTTGATATCTGTACTCAATGGTCAATCACAGGGGGCTCAAAATTCAGGAACAAATGAACTCATACCCTCCATAACTTGCCAAGGGTAAACAACCTCCTTCTCGCGGAGTTTATCCATCTGTCCCCTGGTTATAATATCCGTCGACATGTTGATGCGTTGAGTTGCTGTGTATTCAAAGAGTATTCTGACTTTGATCAGTGATGAGATAGGATATAGAAGCTGGTGGATGGGAACATACCTTTTATACAATTTTGTATCTGCTTCGTTTGTCGGAGACTGTAAAACCGTACCCCATGTAATCGTACCATAGAATCTTGAACTCCACAGTTCAGCTGGCATCAATTCGGTATTCATAAGTCGTCACAAAACGATTTAAGTGGGGATGCCTCATTCCGATGGGTTGAAACAGCCGCAAAAAGCACAGAGCAGAACAATTGCATGCAGATCATTAGAAGACCGGTACACTCCCGCAAAGGGTACCTGCACAAGGCCACTTTAATCAAACAATTATTCGTTCATTTTCAACAATTGAGCTCGTGAACCCGCAGATCTAACCATATCATATCCAAGATCTTCAATAAAGATCTAGCTGAGAAGGCTTGGTATTGCCAGTTCTGGGATATCGAGGTCCAATAGTGTGTGATGAACCTATTTTCAAAATTGTTATTGGCTCCTATAAAATGCAGGTAGTGACTAGCGTCCAACCCCTAATTTTGACATACTGCCCTTCCTTATTGTTTGCTGTTTAAAGTTTGCAAACGCGTCAATAACTAGTGGGGTAAAAGCTGAAAGCTCAAAAACACGTTAAGCTTTTTTCAAGATTGCCCCGCGATGATCTTCCCCGCGCGCTAAACGGTTGGAGCTGAGCTCTAAATGAATATTTTACGTCACTTTTCAGAATCAAAGCATAGGATCTAGGTGGCAGATCTTTCAGCTCCTTGCCTTTTCGTGAGGTTTGAGGGAAATTGGGACTGGGCTCAAGATCCTAGATCTGCCCATACGAGACCGGATTCAGTGCCGTTCAGAAGATATCACGAGTCAGTTTTCCATTGTAGTTAGTTCTTCTGACAGATCCAATCTCAACACTTGTTCCCTCAATTTTACAGATTCGCGGCAATATATCATAAAAGTCGTATAGAGCAATCCTCCCACAGGTCAACTTGTCGACCCTCATTGTTCATACCCATCGAGTACACTATTCATCATGATCAACTTTCAACTCCGAAGAACTATTCCGGTTTACCAGAAGCCGCTCATATCCGCCACAGTTCCAACCCTTCTTTTCACAATCACGAGAGCCACAGCATTGTCTGTTCGGCCATGCCAAAATGGCGTTTCATGGCATACACCAGCGAATCCAATTTGGAGACAGGATCGTTTCTACGGAATAACTCGACGAGAACCAAGGCAAGTAAGGAATATAATAGACGTTATGACAGTCTATCAGTCAGGTGGTCAGCTTCGATCAAAAATCGAAGGTTTGAACCGTGGCGTCAGACTACATTCGAAAGTGGCTGCAACGGTAAATATGAAACTCATCCCCGCCTATACGACCTTGCTCGACTTAACGATGAAGATGGTGGCGGATGCAAACCCCCCTGAGCTATGGAACCAAAGTCAACATGGGGAAACCTTTCGCCAACAATTTCCAGAATCTCTACGTCGCACGGTGAAGTGGATACAAGACAATTCTAAAGCAATCAAACCTCCTCCAAATAGCGTGGTAGATCTGGCACAGTCAGCCGTCAGGCCCTTTGAGGATGCCCGGGACTTTTGTCTTACAACGCAAGACCGTCTGGGTAGAATGCATGAGCAGGTATTAACTCAACCAAACATATTTTATCTCGCAACTA
Organism: Botryotinia calthae; assembly: GCA_004379285.1. Classification (NCBI taxonomy): domain Eukaryota; kingdom Fungi; phylum Ascomycota; class Leotiomycetes; order Helotiales; family Sclerotiniaceae; genus Botryotinia; species Botryotinia calthae. Next base: position 147,653 of record PHWZ01000013.1, read on the forward strand.
ATTTTTTTCTGAAACCAGATCATGGACATGCAACATGATGTTCACATATTCAACTTAGAGCTAGAACAGGCAGACAAAATATACCCCAGAGACAAAAATCTGCTGGAGCGAACACGTGATAACGCAAAAGGTCGCCAGTTTGCCACACAAAACGAAGCATATACAGACGCTCTGAATGATGAAAAGTACGCTAAAAGTGCGATAAAACTACTTAATCAGCGTGTTCAACCGGATTTCGACAGCGGGGAGCTCAAGAATCTTGGGGCCGAGGTTAGTCTGCTACTAGATCGCACCATTGTCCAGAAAGACGTTTTGGAGCGGATCTTAACAGATCACGTGCGGGTGACGGCGATCACGGCCAACACCTGGTTCCAACCGGTATTCCACCATCGATTCGCCGAGAAAATCTTGGATATACTGGCTCTGGCTCCCCCATCTGAGGTGATGCTTCCATACATGCGAAGCATCCTCGCCCTTCTTTCATGGCCTGGTACTTCTATTTTGACACCAGACTCGGACAGCCTCGCGAGATGGAGAAGAAGGCCACAGTCCAATTTAAAAGTACGCTTGGAGGAAATTGTAAATATGGCAGAGGGTTATCAGAAGCGATTTCCTTGTCAGGAGTCCGAGTCTGCCCTTAAGCGGTATATGAGCTGATCCCGCTACAATGTTTGTAGATAGCTGGATACTGACCCTATGTATATATACTTCAGAAAAGAGAGAGGGGTATTGAAACACCAATATAAATTCATGAAACATGTCCAGTATTCTGCGCTGTTAGTGCAGAAATAATGAACACAGCTCATTATAATTGCCATATTGGTACAATTGAAATCCTAGGGTAAGCCACTTGATACTTGTCAAGAAAGTCACCTTTTGGAAGTTGCTCTCATTTTTCACCTATTACCACAAAACCTCCTCAACTTGTGCTACCTCTCCAACATTTCCTCAATCGTGAACAGCAAGTTCTTCATCTGTAGGTGTCGAACTTGTTGGCCTAGTAGACGTTAGCCATGCTATGTATTCTCTCTAAGGATATCTCGTGTTCAGGATGACAAGTACTTCCTGTGTTCCCTTGACTTGACTCGAGTATGGATGAGCCCTGACCTGAGTCAAAACTGCTTGGTTTGAATTTAACTATCGAAGTGAATTTTGAAATAAGTAGTAATTGAAGTTGAGCACGAAGCTACATTTGCTTGAGGAAATATATGCTGTTTGTACAGACCTTCGTTCTCCGTTGCTCGTCGTTGCTCACCGCTGAGCAGTATTGAGCCTAGATGAGACGCAAAGACACTCGCCCTCCAGTAGATCAGTCCGTTAATCATCCATGAACTTTGGAATATACAGATTTTTAATTAGCACACCTATCATATCATCGCACTCTTCGATCGGAATTTCTTGAAAACTTCCAAATTCCGGCTTTCGCGTTTGTGTTCATTGCACGTGATGCATCAAAATCACATGAATATGCCAAGCCGGCTTCGGCATACCGACATACGCCTCGCCTAGTGCGTCATGGGGCTCTTCGCTGGGAAAACATTTATGTCAAGATTGCAAGCATTGATTCGTTCGTTTGTGAATAGTAAATGGAAGGCTGGCTCGGACATCAAAGTCGCAGTGTATGCAAGAGCCCGACCGGGCGACCTATCCATTGGGTGATCGCTGCATACACCCTGGATCTGGTAATAAATGATGCCGAGATTGAGAAAGAAGGCGCAGTGAGTACATTAGTTGTTGGGAGAGTGGAGGGAGGAGTGGAGTTAAGCTGTTGATACCTATACCATAAAGTGATCTGATGTTGTCACCAGATTGTGAGTAGACCACGGCATAGAACTCCGTATTACAAGCATCTCGGCTGTATTTTGGAGCTTGGTAGTCGAGTCGGATGAATCGGCTTCGATTATTATGTTTGTGTGTTGTAGAATGTATCTTGTATTGATGTTATTGGATTGCACACTGCAATAGATGAGATCTTGCAGGTGGCCTCAATATTTGTGAAGACTGCGCCTCCTTCATCAGACAAAAGAGCACCGCAACCGCCAAACGGATAGTGAGACTCAATTAGGAAGCTCGAATTCGTTTGAATGAATTAGGCAGATGAATTCTTTCTGAAAAATTGATGGAAGAGATGATGACGCATTGATAATATGGGGGCACAGGAAGCAACTAAAAGTTCTAGGGAATCATTGAGGAATTCTTGGCAAGGCTGAGCTGTGAGATCAAATGAGACATGGATTATAACGAAAACGAGTAAAAAATGAAATGTCATGAACCGGTTTCGAAGTAAGAGACGCGGCGGATTATATCTTACGTAAAGTCAAAATGGCGAGGATGGCGATGGTGGATAGCATGGCACAGCTTCCACGAGGCAGATCAGTGCCAGATGGAGTAAACTTCTGGAAGGTCTGGTGAGCGATAAGCCATGTGGTTGAAGCTGCTAGCACCTGCTAATCCCAAGATTTCGAATTCGGACTCGGCTTGAGATGATTTGGAATGGGGTGATGGCGGTTCTGTTGGAGACAATCGGATGCTTCTGTGATAGGGTGGTATTGGTATTGGTATTTAGTTTGAGGGACTTTCTGGATGTAATCTTCCCGCCTTCTGCAGGTGGGAATGGAAATGGGAATCAGAATGAAAATGAAAATGAAAATGAAAATGAAAATGAAAATGGACGTTGGAGTTGGCCGTGTATCTTACTGTGAAGAATGTAGTATGATGTGCGCTGTGCGATGTGCGATGTGCGATGTAAGGTTATCTATCATAAATCCCGCTTTGCCGGGCGTTACGCCTGAAAGCGGCCAAGACTTTCTGCTGATACAGGGATCCTTTTGAGTGGATGCTGCTTCTGTTTGTGGTGATGTAGCGATAATCAAGCTTTTCTGGCGGCACACGGTTCCTTCTTGTCACGAGGCATGAATGAATGAAGGCGCAGTGAGAGAAAAAGAGCCGGCGCATAGTGATATCAAAGGTCGCAGAAAAAAGACGCCAGGAGATTTGACGAGGCATTTTATGGATGAACGTATTGTCGTCGTATATCGTACACATCATAGGGAAGAGAGGATCCGACCCAAGAGTGATACTCCATGGCATGTACAAGGCATGGATGGTGTGCAAGATACGTTGCAATCGCCAGCTGGTGATACATCAATAGCAGCAAGAGTCAAGAGTCAAGAGTCAAGAGTCAAGAGTCAAGAGTCAAGACCGCATCTATCTATTTGCATGTTTGGTACAGATCTTAGACAGTCGTCTGTTGATGTTTTATTGGGCTCGTCAATAATCCTCCGATTTTCCATCCCTCTCTATCACTCCATCTCTACATCTCTCCATCTCTCCATCTCTCCATCTCTCCATCTCTCCATCTCTCCATCACTCCATCACTCTGCACAGCATCTGCTCGTCTTCTCCACCGGATGATTACATAAAACATCCACCCAGCGACCCACTTATTTAGCTCGTACAGCCCACCATCCATCCATTCCTTACCCGCAAAAAGGTCCAAGCATTCATTCAGAAAAGCTTCCGCCTCTCATCATTCCTCCCAGGTAGGGTAGCCTTGCCGCTGATCACTTGCTGCCAATACACTACATAATCAATCCAATCTCCTCCCTCGGAATCATTCACTTAATTGTCATGCCACTTTATAAAAAATCAACTTGTTACCACACACACATGTTACATATTACAACTTCTTCACTACGTTCATCAATTTAAATACTCACTCTATTGACATACAATCAAAACCTTTACAAATCCTCAAACTCTCAAATTCTCACACCCTCACACCCTCACACCCTCAAACTCTCAATCCCTCAATCCCTCGCAATGTCTTCAAGCTTTGATGGCAAACAAGCTACGAGCGATGATGCTCACAAACCATTCTCACCTACTTCGGTCGCTGGTAATTCGTCAGCTCAACGTAATGGATATAATCATTCTCGCAGTACAGGACCTGCGCATTCCGAGAACCCTTTGATTAGCGTGCAACCACCAAGAAGAGAAGATCTTCAACCTTCCTATGCCCAAGTTCTTCAAGGTGATGATGATACCAGCACAAACGGATGGTATGGAAGCATGAGTAAGTTTGGGACCTCTTCATATCGTTGCGCAATATCGTAGATCAGAACTAATTATTGTTCGCACATAGTTAATGCTCTCGGTTCATGCATTGGTGCTTGCGGTGCTGTCCCTTGTTGTATTATCTGCCCCAATCCATATAAGCCAGTATCGCAGGGTAACGTTGGTCTTGTTACTAAATTCGGTCGCTTCTATCGTGCAGTCGATCCTGGTTTGGTCAAGATTAATCCTCTCAGCGAACGTCTTATTCAAGTCGATGTTAAGATTCAGATTGTTGGTATGTTCAATTCCCATCACTTTGCAAAATTCCATTCTTCTAGAATGTGCCATTAACTTTTATTCTACAGAGGTTCCACAGCAAGTTTGCATGACCAAAGACAACGTCACCTTACATTTAACCTCCGTCATCTACTACCACATTACTTCTCCTCATAAGGCTGCATTCGGTATCTCAAATGTACGACAAGCATTGATCGAACGCACACAAACTACTCTTCGTCACGTAGTTGGTGCTCGTGTTTTGCAAGATGTCATCGAACGTCGGGAAGAAGTTGCGCAATCGATCGAGGAAATTATTGAGGATGTTGCATCAGGATGAGGTGTTCAGGTTGAGAGCATGCTCATTAAGGATATGATCTTCAGCAACGAACTTCAAGACTCTCTTTCCATGGCCGCTCAATCTAAGCGTATTGGAGAATCCAAGGTCATTGCTGCTCGTGCTGAAGTTGAATCCGCTAAGCTCATGTGTCAAGCTGCCGATATTCTATCCAGTGCTCCAGCCATGCAAATCAGATATCTCGAGGCTATGCAAGCTATGGCCAAATCCGCCAACAGCAAGGTTATTTTCCTACCAAGTACATCGACTATCGGCAGCCAAATGGCACATGCTTTGGGAGAAGGTCCAGGAGATCATGCAGGTACTTCGAGCAGCAGAAATGATACTGGTGACTTTGGAGGTCAGGATTCCGGTTTTCAAAGGGCTATCAATGCTCACGTTGTTGAACATATCTAAATGAAGATTTTCACTAACGCACAAATTGCTTTTTGTAGCTTGGTCTACTTAAACATCACTGCATTTGTTTTTCAAATAGTCAGTTCTCTGTTTACGATTGTTTATCGGAAGCGACAATTCTCAGCAATATACTTTACGTACTGTCAATTCTTCTTGTGCGTTTGGGGTTTAATAGTCATATGATGAAGGGATGAGTAGAAGAGGGGCAGCCATCGATAATGGTAGGATGATATGTGCGCATACAGGCGGCTTTGGCTTTTGGGTACGATGTTATATGATGCGATACCATGGGTTTGATTATTTCATTGCTTTGAGATTTGAAAGGAATACCCCTCGGTCGTTTAAATGAAAGTGTGCAATTAGGCTTTTCTTTCTTACATACCTTTTTAGTTTGTAGCTAATTATCAAATCAACTTTTCTTGCATGGGTGTGTGTGAGAAATTGATTGATGTTGTGTTTTTTGAAGTCGTATGAGATAACTTTTCAGCGTTATGTAGGTAGGTTTGATGTGAAATTCGGTACCGGAGTTTGATATTGATAGATGAATGAGGGGAATGAGGAGTACGATTGGAAAATGATCAATGGAGACTGGAGATTGGAAAATGGGAAATAAGGAAAAGTGGAGTAATTGGAAAGAAAGAAAGAAAAGGTAAAGGAAAGAGAATAGAGGGAGCAAGTAGAGAGAAGAGAAAGTAGAGGGAAAGAGAAGAGAGGAGAGAGGAAAATATGACAGGTAGAAGATAGATAGATAGATAGATAGATAGATAGATAGATAGATAGATGTTGTATATTGTATATTGTATATTGTATATTGTATGTGTATATTGTATGTGTATATTGTATGTGTATATTGTATATGTATATTGTATGTGTATATTGTATGTGTATATTGTATGTGTATATTGTATGTGTATATTGTATGTGTATATTGTATGTGTATATTGTATGTGTATACTTGTATGTGTATACTTGTATGTGTAGGAAGTTTTCAGTTGGGATGGGATGGGATGTTGAGTGTTGGGTGTTGATGAGGGTGTTGATGAGGGGGTGAGGGGTTGAACTAGAAGTGGAATTGGAACTAACTTTAATTTCGGATTCGATGTATGTGGGGTATGGAGTACTAGTGCGGATGAAAGAATCGATCTCCGGATAGAATCCGAATCCGAACTGTACAGACAAGAAAGTCGAGCCCGAGGAGAAAATATATGAACATCAATCATCGTATCCAGAAACATCCATGAACGAATATACACAACAGGCGGCGAAAAAATTATGTGTATCAGTGGGTGTGGAATCTGTCGTTTCCCTGCGAATTCCTGTTGCGATTGAGGAGATCAAGTACTACACTCCAATAGGAAGAAACGAAAAGATGACGAGCTAAAACGATAGATGGGATGTGCAGACTCGTACATGTGGATGTATTCGGATACCGTAATGATATACACGCAAATATATGAATCATCGATTTATGAGTCTTGATTGTCAGTATCTATCTAGTATTGATAAGTATGCAGCTGGATTACCTAGGGAGTATCTAGCAGTCACTTCGCGATATCAATAGTAAGGATCTCAATGATCAAAGTCGGAGAAGATATACACATGACCGTAATTTTACCCACGGCACGCGCTGGAGAAGATAGATTTGCGCGAGTTCGTATTTCGCAAATGGATGCATCAAGACGTGCAATATATACAGAAGGAAAGAAAATCCTGAAGTGATCGTACGAAGAATTTTCTAGCGCGTCTTAGTTCCACGCTAACGAATCTTTATTTTTCCGATGTGTCGACGTCGTTTTTGTCGGGAGTATAAATGGATGTTATGCACTGATGGGTTTTGGGGCATTTTATTTTTGGGATTGGGAGGTGAGTGAGTGGTTTGTGGTCGTCTTGGTATTCTTGTTCGAAGGAATCTCTTTTGAGGAAATTTGGTGAGGGGGTTACGGTTGCGGGAGGGTAGCGGGGGATGAGATAAGACATGTGCGGAGGGGGGAGGTGTTGTGAATGCGATGAGATAACGATAGTGATGGGATTGGGATTATGTTGTGTTTATGGGATAAGGAAGAGGAGTAAGTAAAGAAGGGAGCAAGATGGGAGTTGTTATATATCCATATCCACCGCCCTATCTACCAGGCTATGGATATCTTCACCCTCAGGCATCTATCCAAGGCGATTAAGAAAAGAGGCAATGAAGCCACATGTGATCATCTCGCTAGAATCACAATAGGGGGGAGGTCCAGAATTTACGCGCTCGGACATCGTATATCAAAGTCGAGACGAGATATGGATGGGGTTCAGAAATAAGTATGACGTCAATAATTCCATCAATTGTTTTTGCGTACCTAGATATTCCTTAGCTGATGAATCGAACTACAAGGTACAGTTTGAGAGAATGGAATTATAGATATTTCGTCGACAAGGATTCCGAGGTTAGGATTTTAGAGATGGCTGATCGAGACGCTTCCGTTGTGGATATTGGTGTATAGGATAATGGTATGATTGAGATATACCTATCTGAACTCTCTCTACTTCAAGGAGATCCTATCACGCCAGAACCCAGTCGTGGATGGGATATTTGTTGTCGAAAAGAAAAAGTTGGCGCCTCCTTATTTCTATACCGAGCGTGTTTCCATTCCCTCCCCGGAACGTATGAATCTATCCCATCCCATCTCGTCCCCCGAATCGAGAGAACTTACATATATCCCCCTCCGATTCAAGGAAATTTACCTATACCCAAGACCGAGATAAAGATATCACTAGGCTGCGCATTGGAAACCTGATTTCCAGATAACGCAGTTCGTGCACAAAATTTTGCAGTTAGGTAATCGGAACCCCTAAATAACTCGCCCGAAGGTAATTCTTCAGCCCTACGGGTGATCCAAGCTTATATTTATACTAGCGTACACCAATTTAATACAAGGATGAACCTGTACAGCAGGTCATATCCTTAAGAGGCCACCTGCAGAACGTTAATAATCATGAACAACTGTTGAGCAGACCAAAAGGTAAGAAGGGGGGAGGGAACATCTAAAGGTAGAATTGTAAGTACATCTCTTACGCACTATTTTTTCTGCAAATTGATAAGACAAATTTTTCATATCATTCTTCCGCAGATCGAAGGGCTCCGATACTCATAGCTTTGGAACGGTTGGCTTTGGTGAACCGTGGGTCGTTATATTGGGTATTCGGGATTTTTCGGCGACTCTGGGAGATTTCCTTGGATTTGATGGAGTAAGTATCGTGGAACGGATAGGGTAAGATAGATTTGGTTAGGTAGATAGGAAAAGATATATGGTTTTATATGATTTTGGTTCGTGGGCAGCGAGCGATGATGTGGTTTCTTGTGATATTACTGAATACTTCTATTTTCGAGAAAGGAGTTGAGAGAGAAGTTGAGAGAGGAGTCGAGAGAAAGGTATCGAGAGAAAGGTATTGAAAGAAGGTGGTCGCGAGAGTACTTGAAAGAACAGTTCAAAGAGCTATTGAGCAAGCGTTTGCGAGAGACTAGCTGGAAAGGATATCGAGAGAACAGCCTTGAGAATAATTGAAGATGCCGGCAGACCCATGAGCTACGCAATCGGTACCTGCAGAGTATATGGCATATCTAACAGATAATCCGCAGGCGTTTTGCCGGCGGAGCGGATATTCCAATATCTGGACGGGTAACTCACAAACTACCTGTATATCATCATCTGTCTGTCCAAGGTTTCTTGATTCTGTCTGAAACACTATGGCAATACGAAGTACTACAAATAACAGTGAAAGGACCTCAGGAAACCGCTCATAACCATTCAACAATCCGATTGAGTCTGAATCCCAAGAAATAATTCAAGCTCAAAAGAGCAGATCATCATTATAATGATTTTGATTAATCAAGGTTTCGACTATATCATCAAAGGTTGTATGATTGAGTTCGAAAAGCTATATGTTCGATATGTGTTCAAAGAGATCCATTGCGAAAGGGTGAGGGAGGGGGCGTGCGAAGTATGCCCTCTTGCACCCGAGCGGGCTCCCTCGTAGCTCTGCTATCGAGTTTCAGACTCTATGTGCATTGCACCCTCGAGAGTCATTCGAACCTAGGCCTTAATCGTTTATGGGCTATCAAGTAACCTGGGAACAGCTTCGAATTTAGCGAAAAGTGGATTGTCGTCAATTATACTAATATTATGTTAGCATTATACATTTATGCATATATGAATGCATAAAGATTACCTGCGTATAACATTCAAGGCGGGTAAAACCTTTGACAGAGAATCCACGGGTACAAATGATTTTTGTACCACGGCCAACAGACTCATCTTAAAAGGAAGGAGCAGCTCGACGTACGAAACAAGAAATATTGGCCACAAGAGAATATCAAACAGAACAGGAGATCTCCAGACTATCCATCAAAATCATATGAGTATTACCCAAACTGAAGATCTGGACTTCATAGTATCAATAATGGATTTCACACCACGGCTCTCTCTCAAAAAGTTGATGATATACCCAGAAGAGGATAACGAAAGGAAACTGCGCTAGAATCTACTAATCTCACAAGTATGTACCCATTCTCTATACCCTTACTCTTTGCCATTTCCCAAGAACGAAAAGTCAACGAACGATTTATCGAAACTTCCTACCTTGGCGACCTCGTCAGTATCTACTACAAGAATGGGACAAAGCATACACACCGTTCATTTTCTCACTAGCTACACAAACTAGGAACTCCACCTCCTTCCTAGATCAAAAAAGCTCTTTGGCTCGCTGTACACTGACGAATCTAGAAGAGACATATATAAACTTTAAATTTCCTCCCATCAACTTTGATGAAAATTGTCCGGCAGAAACCATTCGCTAACAGTATGATATCTACCTCATTAAAAATCTGCAAGCGAACCAATCCCATCAGACTGGGTCTCTATCCCAACTTCAATACCATACATAGCATGATATCAGAGCATCATACCCACAATTTTCAAGCGAAAATTCGGTACCAGATCATATATAAGTCGTTTTATGGTACCCCCCTTCAACAAGTATCAAAGTAGCAAGGTATCTAGGCCATCCAAATTTCTATTATTATTGTTTCCGAACTCGAATTTTGTTGCGAGTCAAGAAGACCTTCGTTATCGTTGAAGTCTGAAGCATCTTCATACTACAGGTTCAACTGGTAGAAGATAGCTCACGCTAAATGACTCGCTGGCACCTCCTTTTATGGCGATTCGCTTATTAGGACCCGTTATCGTTTGTTTGCTTCATATTTTCGACTCGATATTTTCTTTGTAGTGATGGCTATTTTGTTCTGAAAGACTTGTTAGTGACTTTATGGACCGTTTTAATGGTGTTCTTCATACATACTATCTTATTTGCTTATATTTTCGATGCTCTGCATTATTAGTCTTCTGTGAATACTAGCATTAGTTACGGCTCTGATACGCGAGTTCTATTTATGTAATTGTTTGCGATTTATATGTATTGTTCGAGAGTCATATAGTTTGTTCTAGTAATCTTGGAAGTCTAATCGCACATAGAGTTAATCTTTTCCTTCCCAGATGTTAGTTTGTATCTCTCAAACCTTCTGAATTTCCAACTTTACAACACATCAATCAGTCCATATCCCACTATTCCAATGCAAACAACCAGAAAACTTATTTCTACTAAATCAGCCCGTCAATCACCAATTCCCAACTATCTTGAAATGAGCATCCACTTTCTCCACATACCACGAAAGACATAACATCGAGACCAACCCCTCCCTCTGTCCCCCAGTGTCCACTTCTTACCATTTTTACCATAGTCAACGCCAATTGACTACCCATTATATCGAAGATTGGTGTTGAACTTAACAACGGAAGAATCGCGTGAAGTTCGGAGGCCAACCTTGGAAACCACAAAGAAAGTGTGTGTTCATTTTTGAGATGTATAGAACATAGTGATGTGGCTTGATGGATATGCCGGCTTTGCATGAATTTCCATTTGATCGTTAGGTTCCGATCGAATCGCATACATATTCTCTATTCGTTTCGTTTTCGAGAGATCGAGGTTATTGTAAATTAAAACGAGCCGCAGTTTTCATTTTCAAAATGTAGCTTTGATCTTTTGTATCAATTTTTGTGCATTTTGAAAGGTTTCTTCTGCCATTCTTCGGATCCAAGTCCAGCTTCTCGATTCGTCCCAATTTTTGCGAAAATAAGAGCCATGGAGGAAAAAAACAATCTTCGACGTGTGTTCCAAGTGTGTCGCAGGAGTAGGTACTCTAATCTCGTTGCAAGACCGTGCATTCGTAAAGGACCGAAGTAAATAGCGAAGCTCATATTTTTATCGAGATAGGTAGTACGATAGCCTATAAGATGGGAAAGGATTATACCTGCAGCATCAAGTTAGTTGAGAGTTCTCTACAATATGAAACAAAGTCAAACAGAATGAGATGAGATACTCCGAAGAGTATTTCTAGGACAATCATACGTACGTAATTTATTTTCAAGCTTGGACAAGATAAGTCGAACAAATGCTTAGACGTAATTGAGAGAAGATAGATGGAGCAAAATCTTGCATCAGCTTCAGCGCGAGCTGCACATTAAACCCCCCTCCTTGACTCATTTTCTAGGCGTTAGAAAAAGCCACTGAGCTCTGTCAGTTGCCCATATAATCCCCTACAACTGGAATGAGTCCTTTCCTTTCTAGAGCTAAGTGGTGAAGAAGCGCCTGTGCTTTTTGGCTTATTCTCAGATCTGTCTAGAACATATCTCTGCCAATTTTGAAGTTCCTTCTGCTCTTTTGGATAAAATTGTTGGAAATCACATGTGCGACACGTGTGTGGCACGTGCACACTACCATAAAACTCCTTCCGAGCTTTCCGCTCTTTATACTTAATAACATATATAGAATACACAATACCATATATCATTCTACGTGCAACTTGCTGTCTATTTCTGACAAAATATAAGTCTCTGCAAGTCAATGTTCGGTTATTTTCGCGTAATTTCAGCTGCAAGAAGCAGACGAAGTTCTTTCATCCGTTGTCTCGGAGAGCTTCTTCACTTGCAAAGATTGATATATCCCGTATATTAGAGAATTATGACACCATAGGTGATGCTGGTTCGCGAGCGAAGTTGGTCTCATGGCTAGTTTCGGAAAGTATCGAATTCGACTCTATTGCCGTCTTTGTATAGCAAGTCGTTCGAAATATTGAGATGTTCATACTTGTACCAATAGTTAGCTACCTGGTTGTTCGCTTCTGTATCTCCATGTATATATCAGCCATGAGTTTCCGTACAATCACCTGATCGATCCTTTGTCCTCTAGACATTCTTTCTAAGCTTGGAAGACCTGTGCCTCCTCCCGACTTCTGAGTTGCCCCATATTTGCACAAGGAAGCAAAGGATCTAAATTCCACGTACACACCTGAGAAGCCAACTGAGGTTACCCACTTTCAATCCTCATAGATACCCTCTAATCTCAATCCATCTCTATCACCTCCGCGTATATAGAAGAATGAATTGAGCTCACATGACCTGGTATAAATCGCCTCTGTTATCTTTTCTCCAGAAGTAAATCAGTTGAGCGAGTAGTATTGGATTTCTGCATCCTCGGAATACTCGTCATGACCAAGGTGAACGCTGAACGATGAGCACCACCACGTATAAAAGGACAGCCCCATCCATAGTCCTTTTCGTCTACATCTTTTGTGGTATGTTATTGAGAATACTGCAACAACATCGAATGTCGAATACTAAAATCGAATTTGAAGCCTCTGCCATGTGACGAGATAGGGGAAATCGAGAACCAGAAATTTCGAATTCTTATTCATGGCTTGTTAGACGAAAGCTTCGTTTAGATCTGTTGGTATGAGTTTCGACTGGATTGAAATTTGATTCGATTCGAATGGGAATAGTCTCTTGGGATTTATAGGCCTCTCTCTATGTTTAGAGGCTTTCGTAGTCTCTTGTAAGATTCTCGCATTATTCCTCGAATTATTCTGAGACAATTTCTTTGATTAGTATACATCTCTTCGCACAATAGGACTTTGAGTCCACTATTGCTGTATTTCTTTATCTGCTGATAGTAATCACATTCGTGCGAATGTCATTCGGCGTTGTAAAACTTGAGAGTTCGTTTGAGATTCGCGATATCAGCTATCTAATTATTTATATGTACAATATAAATACCTTTAAAGAGGCTCCTAGTTGAATTAGCAGGGATTGGAGTATTTGCGAACCTCTATTTAAAGGAACTCACTCTTTTCTACACAATCAAGCAGCCCATGGCTCAACCTTCGGCTTAGAGTAAAATAGCAATAGTGAATATAGATAAATTTCTGATGCTATATTGTAATCTCAGTTCCAATGTTGCTGGAAAGTTGAATTTGTGTCTCCAGCTACTCTTCTTGTTATCTTGTTATCGATCCGTTGGAAGCCAATTTTGAATCGATGTAACTCGTTCTGGATATCAATAATTCCCCATGAATCTCTCACTTCGATACCTTCGAAATTTAGTGCCGAATTGCAACGAGAGAACTAATGTGATAACTCCCTTATGTTGATATCTTCAATCAGCGTAAAAATTCTTCTTTGAAAAAATCGTACACTCACCATATTGATCATGTGCCATCTGCTGCCTCAATTGGAACTGGGCAAATATGACAAGAATAGATGGGTGAATATGCAGGTATCCGCGAATTAATCCATCCATTTTGAACTGGTTTCTTCTTTTCGATCAAGTTAGTCCTATCGCCTGTAATAATAGCCCAATTTCGAGGAATTTTCGAATGAAAACGCATTTTCGCCCTCCGTGTGTGTCGCTTTTCAGTCTTTCGCCCCGCCAAACTCTTTCGTTGCATTCTTAATCCCTCGTAACTCGTGAATATTCGTAAATAATCGTTATTCGACTGAAAATTTCTGAGAAGAGGGTGGTGGTGTTGCTGTTCGATCATTTCAAGTGAGTAAAACATTAGCATTCGCTAAATTCAGGGGGTCAGATTCAACAGGAATCAAGTCTTTTTTATCGCCTGCAATGTATACCATCGATGTTGTTTGAAGATTTTTGTTGTAAACAATTGATGTTACTGAGTTGTGTCGATCGATTGTCATGTTGAGGCTCAAATGGTTGTCCCTTCCACTTACGTTAGTGGTGCCACCATCGCCGATTTCAAACTCAATTTGTATTTTTCGAAACCCCTGCTCGATATCTCAAACAAAGCATCAAGTGAAGAAACATCAAATATTGCTTAAGAAGATCTTGAGGTTCTTAATGATAGAAGAGGTGGTTTGTTGGATGGAAGTGCCTTTCTATACCCGGCTGACAGCAGATATGCTTCTCATGCTTCCACCATACACGTTTTCTGCAAATAATTCACATGCAAAGATGACCTTCTTGATTTATACCTGAGCTTTTGAGATTGTTCTTCAATAATAAATGATACAAAGAATGATAGTGTCTCTTAACTCAAGATGGGAAGGAGGGTACGTGATGGAAGAAATATGAAGTATTCATTCTAATATACACACAACTGAGAAGATCGCGTACAGTTCAATGGAAACCATATTGTCTTGATCTTTAAGTGAATATACAATTGCATACTGGATCATCATAGCAATATTATCATAGATTGTAAAAGTTGTTCAGCATATTCAACATCATGTTTTTCATCTCACCATGTATCTGGTTTCGTGTGCCCTCGTTCTTGATGCCTTAGCCCCATACCCTCTCACTTTCCCACAATACAATAATCAATTTCGATTCCAACCTATGATTGTGGCTGTGTACATCTACAGTGAAGGCTACTTGTCCACATTCACATCAAGTTACTATTGCTCATGGAAACTCATCAAGTCTCGTAACGGGTTCCAGTAGTCATGCAACAAGACATTGATGTCACCGCTAATCATTTCTTCATGACACATGCAACAATTATGCTTTGCATTCTGTTCTTTTCGTCGTCGGCAACAATTTCCATTCAGATTGAGTTTCACACTATTATCGTACACCTGAGAAGAGTTTTCACAGTAGATCATGATGCCATTCACAACAAGGTGATGCCAAGACTAGGCGGAACAACTAAGTTATTACTCTGATGACTCTCAGCTACAAGCTTAGCGACAATCAGGAGCTGTAAATTCAAGGAAGAAGAAATTTCCGAAGATCGTACACTAGCGTCTGATAGACAGTGTTGGTATCAACTTGGTTGATAAGTGTAAAGCACTTTAGTCTATTGTGGTTGTAATCGTTCTTAATCATTTATTATGTAAAGCTATGTACATTTATAGAGGATTAGAAGCTAGCGTCTACGCTAGCGCCTGCGCTAGTCAATACAGCTCCCTCTTGTATGATCACATGATTGATATCCCGACAGACAGAGACTTGGTTATTGCACAACTAGCAGAGTCCCCATATCGGCGAAACGTAACCGCCGATGATATCCTTTCATAACCTGGGATCTACATGAATCTGCAGTGTGTACTGACTGGGGTCCTTGTATCATACTTAAACAAACGTGATTGGAAGACCCTTAGTTTATTATCTCTCCTCGGTTGTACGTGCCTATGGGGAAATACCGTTTTGCACGTGGTCTTCTAATAGTACGTACAGATCGTCAGATAGCCAGACTAAATGGAAAGGTTCAATGATCAGAGGTACGCGGTATTACAGAATTCGAATTTGGGTCATTGTTCCAAGGTGGTTTATGGTTCAATATGGGTGTCATTTTTCACAGCAGCTCAGCATCTAACGGAATTTCAAATTATAACTTGAATTCACATCTCAGATGAGTCTGATCATAGCTCAGCAATCCAAAGTCACACAATGTTAAAAACGAAACTAAGTAACCACAAGTATTTCAATATCTCATCTCTCATCTAAGTTCAACATTTCAAATCCACTCAGAGTACAACCCAAAATCAAGCAGTGGCAAGTAGTCCAGTGTTCCAAGTGACGCCATAAAATCCAATATTTCTTATGTTTCACTGGATCTGCAAATGAGAGGGGTCTGCATGCACGACACATGGCGTAAAGCTTATTCGGGCCTACCCTTAGTGGAGACATTCTATGTCATATTCGTTCTCTGCTTGATGCGATTGGACCACTGGACAACCCCCCGCGCTAATTCTCAGTGGATAGTCTACAGTCTCCCGAAGATATGGAGACTTGGATAGATTGCCGGTTCCACTTGCCCAGATTCCTGTTTAGATTAGAGTTTCTCCAACATCACGATCCCCCCCTAATACCTACCTAACTATTACCGCGATCGTAGATACTAGCAAAGAGAAAGATTCAACGTGTTCTCTTGCTCAAAGAAGAAAGGATGAAACATTTCAGTCGGAATAGAAATCCCAATTTTGTCTATAAATATCGCTCCAGGGTCGCCATTCTCATATTTTTATTTCTCCGCTAAATACATCTTCTCTTCTCTTGATATAACTTCCAATATCAACACATCTTACCCACCCCATAATTTATTAGATCAACTCTTGAATAACAAATTACCCCTTCTCCACATAACCTTCGCTTATTTCTTTCGCCAATCACCATACCATTATAACATACATAATAGCTCACATTGAGATCTTAGGGCAGGATGTGGTCGCTCCCCCAAATCTCTTTCCGATCCCACAGGTCGCTCCCGGCTTCATGACTACGGTGAAGCAGACACAAATGGGGGAGATTATTGAATTCCCACTCGCAGATAGTATATATTTCTGCGTGACAACAGGTATGGAGAGACAATACAGACCTGTTAGGGTCTACGGGGCTGGACCAATGGTTTGGGACCATGAAGTCCGGGATTTTCTATTGAAGGAGAATCTCTCCTATCTTCGCGGGTTTCCTTTGCCCAGTTGTCTGACGATAGAAATTGTGCCAGATCTAGAGTGGGAGCAGCGTGAGGCTGAGGCTCAACGGCGTCGTGAGGAGAAAGCTGCTGCTCGTCGGCGAACCAATCAGCGACAGAATGAGCGTGCTGCACGGGCTGCTGCTCTACGAGCTGCTGGCCCACAGCCTGCTGCGCCCGCTCCTGTTGCTCCTGGCCCTCCCAGTCCTGCTCCTCCCGCCCCTGCCTCTGATGTCCCCATCCCTGACTTTGTGCCTACTCCTCCTGCTCCTGCTCCTGGTAATGATGGACTTGACTTGTTCCTCGAGGACTGGTTAGTCCAATTAGATTCATGCCTGGCTGCACCTGGCTTGAAAGAATGATAGGAGCAGGACTCAGAGAGGCGAAAGATCCCAGTCTTAGTCCTAGAAGGAGAGTCTTTCGATATCTGGTTACAAATTAGATATTGGAAGATTTCGCTCAGTGGGATTGCAATTGGATGGCATAGCAGATAGTGCCATCTCTCACACTATTAGCCATTTATAAATAGACTGCTGATAGTTGCTGTTATGGTGTTGTTGGAGCATGAGCTGTCGTTATGGAGTATGGCGTTGGCATTCTTGGCTTTATCGATGCAATTGGTTTGCTCTGTTGAGTGTTAATAATGTACTTCTCAGCATTGTCTTGTTGTTTTCGCAAACCAAAACCAAAACCAAAAACCAAAGTCCTCACTTGAGGTAAAATAAAAAAAAGAGAGAGATTTGTAGCGATTTATACTTTGTCGGTGTCTGAATTGTATTATTACTCGGAGCAGATAGATAGCCATCCATGACTAAATTGAAACCTAAATGAATTCAAAACCTCTTAGTGATACAGTGTCGTGAGTGTCTTTCGCACTTCGTGATACCGCCTGCTTGCTATATGAATTGAATTGAACGGTGTGAAAACAAACTGAGCAAGCTTCTTCTATTAGACGTCAGTAAGCTGACTCCATATCATGGTTGAGATCCGTAAAGTGATAAAGTAGCAAAGAATTCATTGACGAGGAGGACTTGTATATGGTTTACTGTACCTACTATGCCTACTTGGTAGCCACTGCACCTGGCCCTTACCTACCCAATACCCAACTGGACGCATAACAGAAGTGTGATTACACCAAGAGCAGTTGAATATTGAGAGTATTTTTATGAATGGAAGCAATGAGTGGTGGAAGCAGACGACGGAAGGCACATTTCGCAACCAGATCCCATTGCTTTCAAAATGTTTCATCTGAAATGCCAATATAAACTCACATAGGAACGCTCTCACTGGACTTATGAGTGGGTGGTGTCGGTAAATAGATTGACCGGCCGGAAGATAACTGCAACTATTGATACCTTCCCACCTACATACTGAGGTGATGTACCGCGAGAGACTCTCCATCACAAGCCACCCTCCAAAGAAGTTCGAACAATCTATGAAACAACTGATTATGATATGAGACATCTCATTGCGATCTAGCTACCTTGATCATTATCCAGCAGCCCCCTTCTCGCCTGAATCGATTCTGGGAATGACTTCAGTTTGGGTTGCTCTTGTATTTATTCTTGTTGACTTAACTCACGCACGCATTTTCGTCCTTTGAATCCATGAGACTGATCGAAACGAAGATAGGAACTTAGATTCTTATCTGAATCCCGGAATAACACGACCTTCTTACCCTTTCTTTTCCACTATCATATTACCCCATCGAGGAAGGAACCCCCGCGGGTCTTTCATCTTTGACATGAGGAATTGTATAGCCTATCACAGACCTCTTTGTTGAATTGGAAAGCATGGCATGCGTACCCTGAAGTTTCTTTCCAGATCATTCTTTGCGCTTTAAATATAACAAGATACATTGTCTTGAATCACTGCTAGCATGACTCGAGAATCGGTCATCACTCAGCCCGTTCTATCTACACTTTCAGGACTAGAAAGAAATCTTACAGCATACACCTTCTCAACTTGACTATAACAACAATACTCAGGTCAATCATAATCAAGTAAGTCTATGTCTCTCCTTGATATTAGGAGTGCATGCGCTGACAATGGCAGATCTTTGCATATCGTACCAATTCATTCGGGAGAGATGGGTTTAAACGCGGAATTTCCAGTCTTCGGTTCAAAACACTCTGCAAGGCAAGTCATATTCGCGTTGCTATATCTGCGATTTTATCTTGTCAACCTCTTGCACTCTTCTTGGTAGCTCATGTATTCCGTACCAACGTTTGAGGGAAAGGAGAGATCATGCAGAAGTTAATAAAGCTATATTTGCGTTACTTCAGTATCTGTTCTCTTCTCAATGCATACCTAATCTTCTGTCTCGAATCGAAAGAGATTCATTGTACTAAACTTGCGCAGTGCCAGTTCGGGATCTATTCACTCGATGACTATTGAAAATGACACTCCCATCTCAAATGACGGCAAGGGAATTCTTCAACAACAGCCTACCACAAACATCGAATTATCAAGATATTACGTCGTTAACAACATCTATCTATCCGAAAATATAACCAATGGAGACAATAAAACTTGCAATATGTATCATGAGGGGCAAGCACACAACGAAATTGGCTGCGAAAGGATATATACGCATCTCCAGGTTCTTCCTCTCGTTATATATGCAGTCCTCTGCCAGGTACCAAGAACCTTCAAACAGAACATTATGATGAAAAAAACGATCTACATGAGGAGTCCGGCTTTCTAAACAATCCTCACAAACTTTCGAGATTTGAAAGTAGGAATTTTCATGGATACCAGGCTCAAATTCTTCATGGGATTACGGTATCGAGAACAGGCCATCAAAATAGAAAATCTATTTCTAGATCCTCTACGCCCATCTCTGAGTCTTTGCCTGATTTCGGAAGCAGAAGAGATACATACAGAGATAAAGGCACCGTCGTACACAGTGGTTCAGTCCCAAACTCGGATGTCTCTCTGTCCTCGAGTCCAACAACTGGAATAAAATCGAAAAGGAGACTATCACCTTTCATAGCAAGAAGTATATCGAGCTTACACGTGCTGACGTCTTTAAATATGATCGTACTATCACTAAAAAGATGACTATGAGGCAAAGTGGTAATCCGATCAAACACATTGTTGTTTGTTCCAAAGATTCACGAGATATCTCAGACAGAATATACGACATGAGTAGTACAAGAGCGTCCATATCAGAGGATATTATGGCCTTACTCAACATCAAGGTTGATGATACCAATATCCACTCCGTACATCTCAGAGATCACCAAGTCGATTCACCAATTCCCTCCCTAGGTAACACTAACAATATGCACGGTTAATCTTCTAAAAGTGCATTAGAATTCGTCTCCACTATCAGATCTGCAGCAATTGGTGATACAATACTCCTGGTATCATTGGGTTTTCAAGGTATTTCCAACTTGCCTCGTGCGTGGGTGGATTTGAGTGACAATTGCCCAGCATATAAGTTCTTAGTTACCAGAAAAGAACTTGGAGATCTCAACTCACATCGAGGTCTCTTATAGCGTGTTACAAAGAAACAAAGATATCTGATTTTCCCCTTACATCAACTTGTGCGAGTGTGTCTGGGGCTGGAAAGTCTATGTGACGAAGCAAAGTTATATTCAGAGTACATGACCCTGTCGAATGATGCGCGTAAAGCCCTGACAAAAGCAGAGACAAGAATGGGAAGCGGGAACAATGTCGACCAACACGGTCGAGCCTTGTTATCCCGGTGGGCGTGTTCCATTGACAGCTGCGGGATGACTTGGTATAGAAGCCTTGCTGGAGATCAAGAATGGCAAGCCCATTGTATGGTGGAGCACGATGGTTTTAACAAACTCGTTTGTCCTCTGGCTGCCTGTAGGTCCAGGGTATTCCGTGATTACAAGGGTGTTGTTGAGCATATAGAGAATGTACATATTGCAGCGTTGGGTCTGCGAGACCATTATCGTAGCTCTCACGATCGTGACAGGACTCTATCCGACTTCCGATGTACTGAGGATATTAGCAAATGTGGTAATACACGTTGCAGCTATACAAACCAGCTTGCCCTGGATACTCATGTGGAATTTTTTCATCCATACTCAGCTTGGAAAGACCGCTTAAAAGATTTCCCAAGCCTAGTAGAACAAATCCAAAGCAAGTGGTCAACGGAAAATCTTGAACCATATGACGGGATCACTCTGAGCGAAGCTTTTCAATGTATCGATGCGACAGTCGGTAGTCAAGGTACAGTTATAGTGGGGCAAAATGAAATAAATCAAGACACGTTCCATGGCATGGAATCACTCGAGAAATCCTGGCCTTTCATGGCGGATTTCCTGCGAGCAACACAGGAGCCTCTCCGAGCAGGATTTCAAATTCTTTCATGCAAGATTTAAATGAGTTTTATTGCAAGTAATTGCTGCAATGTGTTTTGCTATATAGTTTTTCTAATATGAGATGAGATCCGGCATTACTTAGCTATGGAAGGCATAAATAAATATCTCGTGATGACAGTTCTGACGATGAGGTCGATTGTGCCATATTTAATAGCTACATGCTAGTTTGAGGATTGAACATGACTGAAGATACACAAGATGAAATATATTTCAATATAAATTTGCCTGGCATTCACACAATTGATTGCTACTCAGAAAGTTCTCGGGTCAAAGAATAAATCCCTCAAGCCACAACCAGGCGGTGTCACTCCAAGCCATACATAGCCAACTACTGCATTATTCATAACACATGTCACCATCTTTTCCATTTTTATAGACTGTAACCTGGGTATTCTACTGGGAAGATATGATCAGATATCACGGCATGTTCTTCACGACTTCGAGATCAATGGGCATTTTAAATAGTAATGATGTATACGTGCGTATCGCTGGGAAGAGGATTGACGGAGAGAAGAATAAAATTATATCTACTTTGCAATCCTGTTTATAGTTGAATCTATTTACTTCGATCCCTATACAGAGTTGGAATCTAAGAATATTATTAATTTGATTTTGTGATGGGACATCTCGAGTGTGTTGATGGTCGTGTTTGTGCGGTTTATTTGATTGTGGGTCTTTACTAGGAATCCTGAATTTCTTGAATGCGAGCAATTGTTGATGATGTGATTGTGAATATGAATATTCCTTTTTTGGGAAGAGAGGGGGG